>ULGX01000003.1:1186216-1204972 GCA_900519075.1 Yarrowia bubula
TGGAAATTGCCGTAGAAAACAAGGTGTGGTATTATACCAGTCACGTGACAGTAACCCGGCCTTTTCCATGTAGTTTTACCCGCCTTACGGCGGCTTTCTCAAACCTCTGTCTTCATCCAAACGCATGCTCTAACCCAAAGGTAACACTGGACAACCCAATTGACCGCGGAACTTCCATTGAGTTTGGATAGGAGATAAGCAGTGCGGTGTATTTTCGGGCAGGTGATGAGGTCACGTGGTGGGTTTACGGGTAAAATAAAATAAAAAAACAGCTACTTTTCTGGCTCTTGTACTGTACTTCTACCTCTACAAAGTGGATCCACTTGCAGCAACTGGCATGACAGAAACATGCACAACATGTCTTGCTGAATGATTTTTTGATTACGTAAGATCAGGGAGAATATAACTGCACAAGTATGATATCGTACCAGTATGTACATTTTGTTTCAGTGGACACGGTACCTGGTAACCGTATCACACTAATGTGTATGTGCTTACTCATCCTGAAGTTCGGCTATTTTACTTCCAAACTTGTCGCTCGGTCGGTGGCTTTACTAAAATACAATTAATATATATAACCAGTATATCTGGTATGTGCTGTACAATATAATACAGTGTCATTGTCTGTTCTACTTGTTACCTGTAGGCAGGAACCCAAGTAGTCGTTGTCCAAGAGACAGTCTCGCCTTCTTCCGAGGTGTTTCCTCTTTACTCGTAGTCTTAGCCTTACGCTTCGTCTTCTTGATGCTTTTCTCAGGAGTAGCAGGCTCTTGAGGCTCTTGAGACCCGAATATCTGAGACCATCCTCTCTTGGGTGATGCTTGGACCTCAGGTTCTTTGGCTGGTGTCATAATTGGAGAGTCGGGTACTTTCACTTCCTCCTCTTCCTCCACCGCCTGAGGTTCCTCCACTTCCTCCACTTCCTCAACTTCTTCCTCAACTTCTTCCTCATCCTCCACTTCTTCCTCTTCCTCGTCTGCTTCCTCTTCCTCAACTTCTTCCTCTTCCTCCTCCTCTGCTTCCTCCTCTTCCACTTCCTCCTCTTCCTCCTCTACCTCTTCGGAGGAGACTTCCACCACCTCCTCTTCCCACTCATTATCTTTCTGAATAGTGTGCAACTCATTGAGCACCTCTTCGGCTCTCTTCTTCATGGACCTGATAGTCCGTGTACTAAAGTGGCCTGCAAACTCTTCATGGTAAGGGTTTCCCTTGTTGTTTGCAATGACAATCACCTTGTTCTTCATCTCCAGCCGTTTCCTCTCTAGCACTCGTCTCTTTCGATCATATTCCTTCTTCCTTGCCTCTACTCTCTCCTGCTCAATTCGCTCCAGTTCCGCTCGAGCTTCTTCCACCTGTTCACGTTTTTCCAGTTTCTTCTTGAGCTTATTCTCCTGCCTTTTCCTCTTGGCCTCTTGTAGTTCGTGCTCTCTAACCTCCTCCATTTCCTGTGCATACCATGCCTCTTGAGCTTTCCTCAGCTCTTGCTGCTTATACTTCTCTTCCACTTCAAGCCGAGCACTTCTCCTTCTTCCATTCGTAACTGGCGCTCCAAGAGTATGGTCATCTCCAAAAGCAGCTCTGATGGCAGTAAACATATCTGGTAAATTGGCTTGTTTCATAGCATTAGATAGGAACGGACCTGCTCCCTCCATGTACGCTTTCTGAGTGTACCTCTTGTTCTCCTTGTTGTCCTTGTTATCAATCCAAAGTCCAGTTAACAACCTCTTGTGTGGTTTGATCCAGTGCTTTTTGAGGTACTTGACCACCTTACGGTGATCTTTCCGATACGTGGCTCGAAACTCCTCCCATTTACTGTTGAACTCCCCCTTGGAATCGGCCTCTAGAATCTCAATCCACGCAAATAGTATCGACATCCAAGCTATTTCATCAGCAGTAAGAGTAGATTCGTCAATCTGGTCGTTGATAACCCGCTCGGAATCGGTCACCATGGGCTTACACACCTGCAGAATGCTCCTGTTGATCTCTTTAAGCCATAGACGCATCTGGCTGTTTGGAAAAGATGTCTCAACCGTCTCCAAACACTCTGGGTATGAGCTGGAGAAAACGCATTGCGGGAAAGGAATGCCGAATCGGATATACTGAGCCTTGAACTTTTCAAACAGCCATTTGAAAGACGCCGCTGAAGGTGTTTTCAGTAATCCTGCTGCCAAAACCACCGTTTCTCCTTTTCCACTCTGCCCCACAAAACACACGCCTGTCATACCCGTATTTTCGTTTCTTCCGGGCGACATGTCAATCAGCAGAATGTCGTCGTGATCCAGCTTGAACGCTCTCCACGCGTCGTTGCTTCCCTGGAGTATTCTGTCGATCTCATTGGACTCTGAGAAGCCCAAAATGCCCCATTGCTGCGAGTTGAGAACCATGCCGAAACTGGACGTGCCGTTGATAGTCACCAGCGACTCCTGAGGCGAAATCGCCAGTTCCCATGGATTGTCTGCATCTTGTGGAGATGATTGTTGTGGTGGTCTAGCTGCTTTGGTTGCCCTTGGAGTGCGCGGACTTTGTCGTACAGATCCTCTGGTTGTGACCGTCATCCTTGTTCCCCGTTGGTTTGCCGTCTGTTGAAAGTCTACCACCTCTGGCAGGGTAAGATGTTCAATGATATTTTGGGTGCTTCTCCAGACATGTAGAGAGGAGGTTATCTGAAACTTAAACTCGAGAATGTGTGAATGTATGTGAGAGCACTGAAGGGTTAATTAAGTGGTATAAAGCGCGTGTATTATCGTATATTAATAATTATGTCACGTGATCTACTATTGCTGGTCAGAATTGCTATAATGATCCAGCTCACTCAGCACCAAAGATTCCTTAGACAGGAAACAATAGCTAGACTTGCCCAATTGGACCTGAATCGGGCTCTAAATGAACCCAAGGTCTTGTGCTCGTATTGAACTATTGAACGTTGTTGTAACGATATTCTAGGGTGGTTGTAGTTGACTTTACTTGACTCTAGTTGGATATTACTTGAGATGTAAGAGTTAGTTAGGCCCACCATGACAGATACAAACAAGAGAGAAAGTGAAGCCCTTTTGCCAAAAACCACATAACACCTACAATACACCACACACTCTTAATCTCTATCACCATATCTCCCCATGCCTACCTCCACACATCCATACTTGTACACACGCCCAATAAAGTCAAAAAGGCTGCGGCTGGTAACATGCCACTTTTGAGACTTTGAGCGTTGAGTATCGAGCAATTGAAATAAGGGAAAGGTGGCAGGCACAGACAAAGGAGACAGAAGGGTATAGCCAATCTGGCGATAGAGTACGTGAATACCACCATCCCTTCCTTCTTATACGGTACTTGTTGTCACCCCTCATACACATTTCCCTACAAAATAAAGTTGCCCATCCCTAACCCTCGACCTCCCAATCGGCAGGGACCAATCAGAAGCTCCGTCTATGCTAGAGTTTTTGTTGCAACATTTGCCAGTGAGCTGACTTTCGGATACATATTGCTTAGGTGCTTCCATCATCTACAACTACACAACAAACAATGTCTGATACCGAAGAGCAGAAGGTTGTCTTTAAGACCGGTGAGTATGAGCAGCAAGGAGAATCAATGGCCCCGATGGCGATGGCGCGACCTTGAGCAAATTTCGTCTGCCCAACATTGACTAACAAAGTCGGATTCGACCCCCGATTCCCCAACCAGAACCAGACCAAGCACTGCTGGCAAAACTACGTCGACTACTTCAAGTGCATCAACGCCAAGGGTGAGGAGTTTGAGCCTTGCAAGGTCTTCTGGCGATCATACAACTCCCTGTGCCCCCAGGACTGGATTGAGAAGTGGGACGGCCAGCGAGAGAAGGGCAACTTTGCCGGTGACCTTAACCCTTAAGATCGTGTAATTTATGCATTGACAATGTCTGCGCGAGTGGGCGAGCGAGTGAAGCACCAAGTGCTTTACGAGTGAGCGAGTTCACAAGTGACTGCTGATTGTAGAGTGTACGGTGTAGTGGATGTGGATGTGGATGTGGAGATATGGAACAGGTGATTGAGGGTGTGACTTCTGTTTCTGTAGGTCACGATATTGGTCGTACTATCCTGAGCTACGTAGTAATTGACGCTCAACCACTGGTCAGGAGAAATGTGTTGATGACCAAGCAAATCATGTGGTGATACGTGTCAGCTGAGGAGAGGACGGTTGGTACATTGAATAAATACTTATCGATTGTGTTTGTGTGATTTATCTGTGTCGTATTGTGTTCAATTGTTGTCGTCTTAGGTGTGAGTGGTTTGGGTGGTGAATGTTGAACACTTGGCTTTATTTGAAAGTCCCAACTAAAACATAACTTTCAACTACAACACTCCATATCAGTGTTGTTGCGCTCTACGGTCATTTTTATAATACCATTCAATTCTCCTGTCTCTGGTGAGTATTTATATCTACTTTTCATTCTTCTCAGACCCCAGTAAGGTCATATCCTCTATTCCCATACTTGTCTCTTACGTAACAAATCCAAGCATATCTTACCTCAACTCCCCTCCACGGTAAATAAATATGTATTTTTATATGTTACAACTCCGCCACCTCTCTGACTACCAGAAATCATCCTCAATATCGCCCGTGCTCTCGTTGTTCTGCATGTTCTCCTCGGCAAAGAAATCATCATAAGCATGCTTCTTTCGGTACCGTTCAGCAGCTCGCTCTTCCTCCAGAGCCTTCTCGGCTCGTTCACGCTCCATTCGCACCTCCTTGGCCTCCTTGAGAGTCTTGCTTTCGTGAATCGTCTTTTGTTTCTCCAGATCGGGATACTCTTCTCGTTTGGTCTTATTCAGACGGTTGATGATTCCGTTTTCTCGCGTCTTGAGATGCACTTTTCGCACCAGGTTGTCCTTGTGGAAACCAACCTGACCAGTAGCCATTCCGTTGGTCTTCTTGAGGTTGGAGTGGGGAGTGTAGATGACAGTGATATTGTCCCTCTTATTGCCCTCAATGGAGTTGGCCTTGGTCAACTGAGCACAGTCCTGAACAACCTGAGCAGGCAGGTTGTCGAAAGTCCAGTCGGAGTCTTCGGGAATACGGAGGTAGACGTGAGCAGAAGAGAGGTTGTCGACGTGAAACCAGACATCTTCGAGCCAGCCGTTTTTGATGAGGGATTCGTCTGTGTTAGAACTGGGGCACGAGCGAAGCAGGAGCGAAGCGACTGCTTCTAGCGAGTTGGTTTGCTATACCATGATTATGTATTTGTTCGTTTGAACAGCTTGCATCATTCTGGAGATATCTTCGGTGCACTCCATTCAAGCTTTCATATCAGCTGTCTCTCAAAACCTCCACTTGTCTCTGTGGCTTGGGTACTCACTCTCAAACTTGTCCTTGCCCATATACAAGGTAGTATAGGGATCAACGACCTGACTTTCGTAGTAAAAAACCATGATGTGCGTGTGTTGTTTGTAGGTGTCGCGGTAAGGCTTTAGTTTCGTGATCCAATTTTTTCATTAAAGTTGAAAAGTCTTGCTGAAGTGTGAATTTAATGTGAACATTAAAACGGCTAAAATACTAATAAAATCGAATAAAATTCATTATCTCTGGAAACAGACCAAAACGAGTCCACAATCTTCCCACCTACTCGCACATCTCTTATCTAGTTCGTAAATTCGAAATACATTATATAATTAGTAAGTGGTCTGTACCATCAACGGTGTACCCTCCGCGGTTTCTGTAACATCCGGCACGGTTCTTGGACCGGTAGACGTTAGTAAATGACAATAACCTGGTTCATGCTTCGTTTTTGTGTTATTTATATGTACTGGGAAAGTCTCAAAGGCACAATTCCAACATGGCCAAAACACCTCCGATTTCAATTATAAAAAAATAATATTAATTTCCCAACTAAAGGCTTCAAAATGAGCTATCCCTTACCTTTCTATAGGCAATACTCGCTAAGGAAAGGCCGCTCAAAATAGCATAAAGTAATTATATGGTCAGTTATGGCATCGTCTCTACCCCTACTTCTTGCGGTTCTTCTCAAAAAGCTCATCACTGGGCTCTGATCTCTTCTTGCCCTTCTTGGCTTTAGGAGCATACTTCTCCTCCAATTTATCCAAAAACGACATTCCTTGACGTTCTCTCTGTCTCTTCAGAATAAGAGCCTGAAGACCAGCTTCTCCGTCCTCCTTTTTCAGACCAGCTTCCTTGGCAGCCTTCTCGGCCTCTTTCTCCTCCTTCTTGGCCTTCTTGAGTCGCTTCTGAGTCTTCTTGTCGCTCTCACCGGCGTACTTTTTGTATTTCTTGACCTCCTCGGCCTCAATGGCTTCATCGATGATCTTCTTGAATCGCTTCTCATCAGCCTCGATCTCAGAGTGAATAATGGTCTCGAAAATGAGATCCATATCACCCTCGTGCTCCTCGTAAGCCTCGAGAAGGTCGTCCTTCTCCTCCTCACTGCCCTGGTATGCCTTCTTGTCCTCCTTGATCATATCCTCAGTCACTCCTCGCTTGCACACCTGGTCAAAGTAATCCTGCAGATCGCTGTCAACACCTTCTGTGTACTCGCCGGTGGTATCGTATCGCTTCTTTCTGTGTTCATCAGAGAGGACAGCATAGGCAAACGCCACCTTCTGGAACTCGGCGTCTGACCCGCCTTTATCAGGATGAGCCTTGAGAGCTGCTCGTCGGTAGGACGTTTTGATGATAGCAACGGTAGGCTTGTCGGTCTGGACAAGACCCAGAATGACGTAGAGATCGTGGCCAGGTTCGAGCATGGTGGTTGTGTGTTTGAAAAGTTGTTTGGGTGTGGTTGTTGGTTAGGACGTGTGGCGCATAGTGTTTTCGTGTTTAAGGTTTTGGCACGCGTCGCTAGGAGGATGAAGACTGAGCTGTTGAGTGGGAAGTGGGTGATATGAAAGCTCCAAGGGGTTCTATGGGATGATAGGGAGTTGTGGTGTGGTTGTGTGAGGTTCTATATGCTGATACGGTCTTCAAATGGTTTACCCACTCTAAATCTGATCTGTCCAAGCTTATCTTGGGTGCAGTCCAGAACAGCACCATATAAATGGTACCAACAAGAAACAAAAGAAGCTTGTATATATATCAAAAAGATAACCGTCTCATCTAGATCAAAATACTGTTTTCTGACTCTCGATAGCATTCTTGTAGCGGTTTTCACGAAGACGTTCTGATGTGGTCCTATACACTGCACTATAGAAACACCTTCCACCAGAACAGCTGATCTGAACAGAAGAAGCCACCTCATAGGGTCAATCGTTTTTGTGGTTACTAAAACGGCCTCGATAATTGCAATTCAGCATTCGCCAGGTTCGTAAAACGGATATTCGCATCTCCAGCCTCAGTAAAGTAACTACGGGTATAGCCACATAATACAAACTACAGTACAACCAAGGTAAATGTCATCGTCTTCAATCTATATATACTATACGTCGTTCGAGAGGGGCTTTCACCACCTCAACATGTCCACTCATAACGAGCTTAGCACTTGTAGCCAGCCTCGACAAGAGAGTCGTGGATGGCCTTGAGAGTTCGGTCAACGTCGTCTCGCTTGGGATCAATGGCAGAGACGCCCATGTGGCCGAATCGGAAGTACTTTGTGTTGATTCCCTTGAAGAGACCTCCGGCAAGAGTGACACCCTTGGCGGCAACCTTGGGCAGGAAGTCGGGGAGAGTGACGCCCTCGGGGAGGTAGATGCAGGTGAGGCCGTGGGCGCCAAGACCGGGCTTGGCGATGATTTCCAGACCCCAGTCGTTGATCTGCTTCTTGATCTTGTCAGACACCTGCTTGTGGTCCTCGAACCGCTGATCCAGAGGGGTGCCGTTGTGGAGGATCTGCTTGAGGGCGACCTGCAGGGCGTACACGTTCTGCACGGCGGGGGTGGAGAAGTAGGCGGGCTTTCGGGCCTCGTAGGCCTGCATGATGGGCAGCCACTTCTGCAGGTTGCCAAAGTAGACGGGGATCTTGGTCTGGCTCTGGACCTTCTCGACGGCTCGGGGAGAGGCCATGGAGATGGAGAGGCCGGCGGGGGCACCGATGGCCTTCTGGGGGGCGGTCAGGACAAAGTCGAGTCCCCAGTCGTCAAAGGAGATGGGCTCAACTCCGACGGAGCAGACACCGTCAACGACAACCAGAGTCTCGGGGGAGACCTTGTGGACGAGCTCGGAGATGGCCTTGATGTCAATGACGACACCGGAAGAGGTATCAACGTGGGTCAGGGTGATGACGTTGTACTTCTCCTTCTTGAGGGCAGCCTCGATCTCGGCAAGAGAAGGAGCCTCTCCAGCGGGGGCAGACAGAACAGTCACGTTGTCGCAGAAGACCTTGAGGCAGTCAGCAAAGGCATCGGAGAAGAAGCCGGTGGAGATGACAAGAGCCTTTTCGTCTCGCTTGAGAAGGTTGGCAGCAACAATCTCCCAGCCGAGGGTTCCTCCGCCAGCAATGACAAAGGGCTGGGCCTTGGGGTCGGTGGACTTGAAGAGGGTTCGCAGGTCATTGAGCACAGAGCCAAAGACCTCGACGAACTGGGGAGAGTTGTGGGCCACGGACTGGTGAGACATGGCGGCGAGGACCTCTTGGTCAAACTCGATGGGGCCGGGGATCATGGTAATATCGGTCATTTTGTTTTTGAGAGCGTAGGGGCTGGTGTGGATGTGTTTTGCGAGTGTGTTTGTGTTATAGGGCTGTGTGGTGGGGGAAGTAGAAGAGACAATTGGAACTGCACTGGTGAAGTGATGTCTAAGTTGTCCGATTCGACGCAAGGCAGATAGGCTCATGGTGGGGGTTGCGGAGTTAGGCTTGGGGGCGTAGGGTTAGGGTTGGCTGTATTGGGAGTATGCCAAGTTTAAAGTTTTCCAGGGCTAGGGCGGCTGAAAAAGGAAGCGGATAAAGTTGGTGGGCTCTCTTTGTAGGTGCGTTACTCAGTGCTCAGGGTCGGACTCAGTGACGATTTTCGATTGTCTGGTGGTGATGGAGTTGACTCAGTGAATTCTTAAAAAGTCGTTTGGCTGGTGTCACGGTGATAAGCTTGTCTTTCGCAGAAAATACTTAATCAAGTGGGTTTCCGGAGGTCTGTCTTTGCTGGCGAAAACGGGCAACGACTTGAAGGATGCTGGTGAGGATGAGGAAAACTTTTGCAATCCGACTCTGACACGGATATATACCCTTTGGCACGACACTTTGCGTTTTTTCGCTTTTTTTGCCGCCACCAACCTCTGTGACTAACTCCCTTTGTTGTGGCTTCCCCAAAAGGCAACTGTTCACGGCGGGTGTGGTCCGTTGGTGCGGCTCGGAAAATGCACTCCGTACAGGTGTGAGTGTTTGGGGGCTGTGAGGCTGGGAGAAGCGATGGGCTCGGAGCAGACAGGCGTGCGAATGCGGCCATGTCCTTGGTTTTCTCGTCAGCCGAGAATTGCGCTGCCTACACGCGTTTTGGTCCCGTAGTGGCTCTCTGTCTCCTCCCCCTTTCAGTGAAAAATCTAAAAGTCAAATTTGTTGCTATGGAAGACACACACAAGCTGCTGAGGGGAAATGAATTAGAGGGGAAGTGTTGACTCATTATAAAATTGTGAGACGCTCCTTGTATGGCAGAGTGTGACTGTCCAATGTTGCCGCCCGAAATATGCCTGCAAACTTATGTATTATGTAATATTGGACGTTCTAGGCCCAGATCAGATCGTCTCGTCAAAAAGACAAACAGCTCTCTGACACGTCACTCATGCGCATAAAAAGATCTTACAGTACGGTCCAGCGGCAGAGTGGAGCGGCTTTTACGGATAAAAAGGAAGTTCTCGGAATATCCGGAAAAACGCAGAATCCGAGAATCACAGAGTGACACGACTCTGGGTACCTATTCTAGAATTGCATCCCGAGGTCTAGTGCCTGTCTTGGCTTTATTGGTTCCGTTAGATCCATAGATATTAAACTCTAGCAATGTGGGTCACGTGCCCAGTGTATGTTTTTTTATAAATTCGAGGCTGCGAAACTCCAGAATATCCCACCTTTATTCCACTTTAGGTTATTTGAGTAATAAGGTCGATTATTCAACAACCTCATAAGTAATAAAGCTTGTTTTGTTGGTTCCAGCTGAAAAGCAGTCTAACGGAGGTTACATTGGGCGTCGATTACTATTAGTGAGGATTGAGTCATTTTAATGAGAATATCTGGGCAGTAGGGGTTAGTTGATGATCTCCTGACGTTTGTACTTATGTGAAGCGAGCTGTGAGTTGTGGTTGTATTGACGTCTGCTATTTTATAATAAATGCAACTCTCGGTGCTCGTTCCTGGATATTTTTTGTGATTTACCAGGTACAATGTGACCTTGTATGTATTATGACGCTTACCCCAGATACAGTACCAGTACCAGAGGTTCACAGGGATAGTGACGTTTTTGGACATTTCTAGATGAGCATTGTTAGCTTTCTTTGGCGATGATACTAAGTGATGGTTCTCAGAGCATCCCAGATTTGTTGAAACTTGAGGTCATTCAGCACATTGCTTAGTAATGTTTTGAGAAACAAAACCCTCAAGAATAGGTGGTTTTAAAAGTAACAGGGTCGATAAGGCAGCGTTTCTGATCTGCTTACAAGCAAGTGAAAACACTTTCGCTCCTCGTTCTCCTGTTTCAAAGCGCCCTTAAAAGTGCCTCCCAACCAAGATCAAAATGCTCATCTTTTGAGCCATCTAATCTGTAAGCGTATACTCCAACAAGCCTTTCCAAAACACCCAATAATCAGCCAAAATTCATGAAACTAAAGAAATACCTCAACTTCCGAGCCCAACCAACAACCCCAACATCAATTCACCCTCAAAAACCTCCCCACTCCCCCCATTAAATGCCAAAACCTCTCCACAGCAATTGACCGTGCATGGCTCATGCATGTTCAAAGTCTCAGTGTCAACCACCCAATATCAGCCTTCAGCCTCCAGTGCTACAACACACCACAATGCTACGACTATCTCGAGTGGCGCAATTTCGGGGACTCCCCCTGAAACCGAGAGTTGCTCTCAATCCCCTATTTGCACGACATTATGCTGTTCCCCCCAAATCTCATTTCCAGAAAGGCGATACTCCTCCCGAACAACACAATGCTTCATCAGGCCCCAAGTCCTTCTTCCAGGGTGGCGACATGCCTCCTCCTCCTTCTGGAGCTGCTGGACGTATCCTTGTGGCTGAACCCCGTTCCAGATTCCGAATGCTCTCTGTTGTGCTAATTCTGGCGCTTTTCACTGGAGTAACGGGCTTCCTCCTGTTCCCTAGCCACTCCTTCCCTCCCGAGGTGGCTACTCTGCTGCGAAAGGCTCTCAAGGCGGAGAGTGAGAGTTTTGGCGGCCAAAATCTGCAAGAGGCTATCAAATACTACATTGAAGCTCTTATGGAGGCCGAGGCTCTGGGAATTCAGCCCTGGTCTGATGAGTACACTGGTATCCAGCTGAAGCTCGCTGAAATGTACGAGATGCTCAATTACCCGGATGCTGCCAACGAGGTGTACATGGAGATTTGCGGTGCTTACTTTACTGCTTTCATGGATAAGGATACACCTGTTCCTGCGTCTTTGAGACCCATGGTGGCTCAGAGAGGTCTGCGAATTGCACTCAAGATGTGCCATGTCGGAGGTAAGGACAACACGACACAGCTGTTTGGCACTCTGGCTCTCATGACGGCTCTGGCTCAAGAAGAGGTCAAAAGACGATGTCCTGAGGCCTCGGATCTGATTGAAATGGCTGGTGGTGCCATGCCTCCTAGTGAGCGAGAATACACCGCTAAGCTAGTCAAGGTTGCTGCCACTTCGCGAAAACTGCGAGAAAACGGCGAGTTTGAGGCCTGGATGCCGTTTAGAGACGAGCTGATTGCTGCTCGAGATGTGATCACCACATACAAACTGACTCTTGATCTGCCCGAGAGAGCTATTAGAGAGAAGCAAATCACCTACCAGATCATGCTTGCTTCTGGCTGTGGCACTTCAGAGTTGCTGCTTGCTCAGGCCAACTTGGCTTCCATGTACTACTTTGTGTCTGAGAAGCTGGAGATGATGGTCAACAACGCCACTGAGAACAACCAGACTGCTATCACTATCCCTGGCCAGAACGAAATGAGTGTCGAGATGCTCAAGGCCAGTATACCCAAGGCTCTGCATCGAGCTGAAACCGGATACTCACGAGTTCTGCTGGCTATTCCTAGTCTGACACCTGATGTGCGACGAACCAAGGAGGTCGAAGAGGCCCAGGCTTTGTGTACTTATGGAGCTGGAGTGATTGCCATCAAAAAGGGCAAGTTGGAGACGGCCAAGGATATGCTTCTGGAAGCACGTACTCGAGCCAAGGGATGCAGCTTTGATGATCTTGTAGTGGCTGCAGATGGAGAGCTCGCCAAGGTTGACGAGTTGGCCAAGGAGACAGAAAAGCCTGCCAAGGAGGCAGAGAAGTCTGCCAAGGAGGCTGATAAGCCTGTTGAGCAGAAGAAGGAGGAGAAGAAGGAGGAGAAGAAGGAGGAGAAGGAGGAGAAGGAGGACAAGTGATGGATCTGTATATATTGAAGTTTGGACATTACCAGGAGTATAGTAGTAGCGGTGTGTGTAGATACTACCAGGTGTTTGTAGATACAGAATAATGACTGCATTCATGCCTACTTGTAGCATTGTAACATAATATTAGTGTCTCTTTCAGGACACTTGCTTTAACTTGCACTCTACAAAATAACATAGTATGATCCTAATAACTGTAGCTTCACTGATACTAGCTATGCTAAGGAAAAATAAATGCCGTGGTATTATAATCAGTACAGAATGGCCCAACGATAGCTCAATCATGTATGCTGTAGACACATGTGTGTTCTTACTGACTTCAAGTACATACTGGTATCTACTGTGCAGTAAGGGAAGCCTCTTTAAATTGCGCATTAGAGACCTTATCTACTATTTAAAACAGATAAACTAGTCCATAGCATCATTTTCACAGTATTCATTACTTCAAAGGCTTTCATGACATTTGTTTTGTCAACCGCCACCTCAAAACTGTCCAACATCTAACTCTTGACTTGACTATATAACCACACCCTTCACCTAACCACCCTACATGGTAGAAGCGGTGAAGTAGTACCGATCGAACAAATACAAGTAATCGGCAATTAGCGCTCCAAACAGACCCAGACCGGGAATCTTCTCCAGACGAGCCACAATCGAGTACAGCAAAGGACGAGTGTACACCTGGTAGAACTCGCCTCGGAACAGCCACCATCCCAGCAGGTTGGTTCGGCCCTTGATTTCGGCTGTGTCCAGAGCAGTGGGAGTCTTACCACTCTGTCGTTGTCGCAGCAACCACGATCCCATCATTTTGCGCGACAATGCTTCAATGACCAAACCAATCATCCATGGGGCCCAAGGCGAGTTGAGGAAGGGGAATTTGGCCTTTGTGGAGCTGGGCACGGTCTTGGTCACGTGCTGTCTAAACAGCAGACATGCGTAGATCAGAGGCCGCAGAATAGACAGCAGTTCAGCAGCCACTCCCCAGTTGTCCAATCTCGACAAAAGATTGTATGGTCGATCAACATCCTCCGATCGCAGCACCTTGGTCAGCAGGTACCCTTCGACATTAGTGGGGGCGATTTCCGGAATGGTTCGGCCAGTTCGAGGCATCTTCCATTGAGGATCCATCAGGCCCTTTTCAATGTCCACTTCTCCCTCGTCTCTCACAATGGTCTCCAGCAGCTCGCCCGTGACCTCTCTGTCAGGGTAAGGGGTTGTACACAGCGGTTGGTACAGAGTAGAGCCCAACATGTACAGTCTCAGCCCCGCCTTGATTCCCTCAATGCCAATAATACACTTCCATCGGGCCTCTTCGCCTCCGTTTTTCTTGGCCACCATTTCCGCCACCAGCTCGCCGAATTTCACAAACGTCACTGCCCGGCTGGCGTACTTGTATCCCTTTCTGTGTTTGATGAACCAGTCCGTGTATCTGTTGTGAGGCGAGGGGCGGTATACAGCAGCTGCATTAGGCGAAGCAGCCACTGCTCTGGCGATGATAGTGTCGTGGTACAGTCCTAGAACGTTGAGAACAGCGTACAGCGTCTCAGTGGCGATTTCAACGTCATTGAAACGGCCTGGCAAAACGTACGAGACCGTTCGCAAAGTGGACTCAATAGAGCCAATAGAGGCGGCGTTTCGGACGAGAAACTTGTCATACGTGTCGAGCCACGTCTGCGGCGTTGTTTTCCGCGCGTGCGAGTGTTTGATGAGTTTTTCGCTCATTTTTGGCGGAGGTTGTGCTGAGTGATCTGGACGAAGATGAACAGGATGATGCATGCACAACCGAGGTAACTTTATGTCACGTGTGTGGGGTGTGGGGGGGATGTTGCGACGTGGATATGAAGAGAACGGTGGGTTTTTTTGCAGGTGGATGAAGGTACATTTATTGGTTTGGGCATTAGGAAGAGCTGGTCGGATTTTCAAGGGCTCGTGCACTACAAACATTCGTTGTTTGAGGGGGGTCTTGTTCAGAGTATGATTTCACCCTGTCGTATTCATGTGGAGAAATTGAAAATTATGTAGTGATCGAGATTGAGGAGATTTGAGCAAGAGAAGAGAGTGAGACATTAATGAGTCTGTTGGAGTAGATGAGGGAGTTGATACAGTATATCTGTTTGGTATATATATACACAGTTATTTGCACTTCTGTCACCATAGCTCAATCTCCTTAATATGATTACGAGCAGAATAAAAAAATAATTGAACCAGGGGGAAATTGATTAATTGGAAGGGGTTGTTGTGATAGAGACGATGGGACATGTAAAGGTCATCTTATATTCGCTTAAATAGAGCTGGTTTTTAAAGATGAGATAAGGATTGCTGATAGAAAGTCACGTTCATGATCTGTAGTATGAAGGAGAAGACTATCAGGCTAGACTGTTAGATCAGGGATATTCTATGCTACACTGTGTATTAATAGCACTGAGTATAAGTGGTTAACTGTTCGCTTCTGTGTATTTCTATAAACAACACAGACGATGAGAAGATAAGGACTGCTGTAAAGATTGAGCACCCTTAGTCTTCACTACTTAGCCTAACAGCACTCAGGCAGCACCCAGAAGCAGGTAACAGCTCTAATTAAAACGGATACAAAATCTAAATACGTTTCTGAGCTACTCTAGACACCAATAACACTTCTACATTTGATTCAAGGTCTCTTGAAGTGCCAGTCCTAGTATCTAACAACACTAGTTAGCATTCCCAACTACGTTCATGCGGCCCAACAAAGACCGTCCCAAACAGTCTGAGACCTGCCAAGACCTTGACGAGAGCCAAAAAGAGGGCAAAAGGACGTGTTTCAGTCCAGGAAATCCATGAAACGATGCCAAAACCACACCACCCCTTGGCCAGGTATTAGTACAAAAATGCAACGTGACCAAGTGCGAAAAAAACAGTCACCTTTTTCACTTTTTCGCACACCAAACCCAATAGATTTCCTGCATACAAAGGTGGTAAGCACGAAGGTAAAAAGGGCGAGTGAAAAATAAAGTGAAAAACGCAACTAACCACCACTGGAAAACGATGGTGGAAAAGCGGAAATGGCACAGAAACGACAAGGGATCTAGTTAGTACCCTCCACCAACCTCACGTGTGTTTTGAACACCTCCTACTGCCTCAGAAACGACTTTCAAGCTCCCAAACCGACCACAAGCTCAAGACAAACACCTCCAACAAGTGCACCACAACACAGCACACTGAGGGACGAGGAGACACGCAAAACACCTCAAGATACAGATGGAGAATCCCTCGATTCGCCGGAATTCAACGCAACAACCCGCTTTCAAACCACGTCATTATTCGCAAAGATGACAGCTTTTCCGGTATCTCCGGCAACATGTTCTTCAACTAAACCCACCAACCAGACACTCAAGCCTGCAAAACGATACAGACACAGATATTACACAAGCTACACACATAAGCACCTCTCGGACCACTTTGCAACACAAACACGTCTTTTTGCCAGCTCACCAATTCGAATTCCGCCTAACACTGTTTTTCAAAAGATTCTTCTAGAACAACTCTCAATGCGAAAACGACCCACTCAAAAAACAAAAAGAAAAAGCGACAGATACAACACCAGCACCAACAAAGGAGCACGACAAAGAGCAGAAGCGAACCAGAGGGAAATACGACGAGCGAGAAACCGCGCATTTATTTTTCTGGCGTTACAGGGTTATGGCGGTACCGCTCACGTGACAACAAACACTTTTCCCCATGTCTTCTCTGCATGAAATATGTACCCCAACCACCAACATGCAACAAAAGATATTTTGAGATACCCACAACTGTGATACGATACCCTCAACTGTGATATGATACCACTACAACCACTCGATATTCTTCAATTATTACTCTATACTTACAAACAATCAAAACAAAAAAACAAAAAACAGTTCAAAATCCAAAACAATCAAAATCCATGATACCCATCATAAGTCATCAATGGCTATTCCATACAAAATAGCCACGCGTTAGTGTTAGCGTGCTGCCGTGAGCCTGAGCGGGAGGTGAGGTGAGAGTGAGGCACGACGAGTCAGTCAGACGAGTCATTCAAACGAGTCAGACTGTTGTCTCGATCAGTCATTGTCTCGATCAAGACTTATTCTCAACAGCAAACAGGAGCAAGCTCCTGTCTACTGTTAAAACCTCTCATTCACCTCCACCACTCCCCGGCAATAAATGCATGCATAGTCCATCCGGCCCGTGTCCGGATTCCGCTTGGCGGTGTTGCGCATAACTGCCCACTCACCTTTGGCGGGAATCCGGCCACAGTCAGACTCGGTGCATCGAGCGCCGGTCTTCTTGTACCGCAAGCCGCACGAGTTGCACAGCTGACCAGCAGAGGCGGACCAGGACGGTCTCCAACAAGGGCTCTGATCCGAGCCGCAACTGATGCATCTTCGCTTGCCAAACGACGGTGTGGAGTAGGAGGCGCTGTGAATAGGCTTGGGGGGCGACGACAGGGCCGGCGACGCGACCATGGACGTCTCCATGTGTGGTGAAGGGTGTGGAGACGCCATGTGGGGAGGAGGGGGGATGTGCTGTATGGGGGACTGTGGGGGTTTGAGCATGGGCGGCTCTGTGATTGAAGAGGAGACCACGTGAGCACTGCTGTGGATCTGGGGCGACGGCATGGTGATGATCGATGCTGGAGGCAGCTCGATGTCACTGGTCTTTGTGGAGGTCTTTGTGGCGGTCTTTGTGGGGGCCGGTTTGACGGGCTTAAGGTCCTTGAGAACGTACTTGTCGTCGAGCTTGTCGGACGCCTCGACGGCGCGTTCCACGTCCCGCAGCCGATGGCCCGACTTCTTCATCCACGCCTCGATCTGCGGTCTCCACACTTCTCGGGGAGCCGTGTCGGCGTACATGAGCGATAAGGACGGGATCACCGAAGTGGCTCGCAAAGTGGGCACGTGGAGGCCTGTATCGGGGTCGATTTCGATGACTGGAGGCGTCTCTGTCATCTCCGGGGCAGCTGGAGCTGGCTCTGTGTCGCTGGAGTCCGGTTTCAGCGTCTCCTCATACTGTCGTCGCTCGTTGACTATAGCCAGACGACGGAGGTTTGCTTTCTCGGATCGGTCGGACCGAGGCTCGTCCGAGTTGTCCATCTCGAGAGGCCGCTTGTTGGGTGCAAAGGAGAAGGGCTCGAGGCTTTGTCGGGCGACTTCCATGGTGTTTTGATCTGGATCGTGTGGCTGGTGTAGTGTAGGTATTTTACGTGATCCGATTTCCGTTGTAGATGTAGCTGGAGCGATGGAGCGAATATGGGGGCGGCTGATCTCAGTCGATTCAGTCCGATCTGGGTCTGTCGTCTTCTTGATCTGTATTCTCGTCGTTCTGTTGTGGTTTGTGATCTGATGATAGTGTTGATATCAGTTGCTAAACTCGCTCAACACGTGGAGCCAAGTTGGAAAGGGCGCTTGTAGAGGCTGGGGCACGCGTCGCAGAGTCGGAATATCGTGTCGCGAAACTATCTCCGCCGTTTAGGGGCCGTTTGCAAAAGGTGGTTATGCGTGTGCTGCAAGCTGATTTGGCTTCTGGAGTAAATTGTGTCCCTGAGGGGTGGTGGGTGGTTTGGGGTATGGGCTGGGACACTTGATGCTAATTATGGTTGGCTCCAGATTTTGCCTTTTCTTTGTCTGTCAATCCAATGTCTCTTTTGGTGGGTATAGCAGAAGAGGCTAGGGGGAGGGTGTGGATAGGGCAGATGGAGGCGGCGGAATTACCGGGGGCGGCTGTTGTTGCGAAAGCAAAAGGCTGCGTATTTTTCCGTCTTTTTGCCGATTTTTAAACGCCCGATGCATGCTTCCAGTTTATGCGGCGATGGGCTTTATGCTCCGCCGCCTCTGACTTTACTCTTTGGCACCAACCCCTGCCCTGGCGCCATAATGTGGATATGGCCAAATTGACCAAAATGCAAAATAATAAAAAGTCGCAAAACAAGACAAGCAGACAGGCTCTAGGAATGGAGCTAAAGCCGCCGACGGTTTGACGCCCACGGGCCAATACGGTTCGTTTCGACGGGCGCTAATTGCCGCACTATTTTGGTAGACAGCTTCGGCAAACCGATAACCATGTGGCGTTTTTTTAAATAAAACCCACATGATCCAAGTCCCATGGATTGCCGTCGCGTCATCGATGCATGCACCGAGGGATGATGAGCTATGTGATAAGAGAGTTGGGGAGATAATGTAGAAAATTCGAAAATTCGGATCAATCGCAAAAAAAAGGAACAACAAAAAAAAAAAAAAAATA
>ULGX01000003.1:1205313-1360986 GCA_900519075.1 Yarrowia bubula
AAAAAAAAAAAAAAAAAAATAATCATGGAGATAAGATAAGGAGAGGGTGAACGCGTAAGGGTAGGCTTGGCGGCTGTTTTTCTGTCAAAAAGAATGATAGATCCATCTCGCTCATCAATTTAAATTAATCTTACAGTCTGATCAGTCATTTGTATTTATCTTAACATCACGCTCATTTCACCCTATTCGGCTTACACTCTGAAACACGTATTTATGTATTACAATGAAGAATGGGGTTTGATTGATGTTGATGCAGCGTATGACAGGCCATAACATCACGTGAGCATGCCAACAGACCCCACAGATATTATTCACAGCCGTTCCTCCCTCACAGCCGTTGTTTGCCGCCCATCTTTCAAACATTGCTCTCATTTCATTTCCCAAAACAGATTGCTGATCGTTGCTTCACATTCCACAGCACACAACGGCGTGAATGCAATAAGCACGCCGTGTCCGATCCGATCCCTTGAAACAATGGTACTTGTACTTTAGCAGCCATGTACCGTTGAGTGCTTGCTTCCATGCTATGTCCTGTAGTTTCAGCACCTTACATTAGCTTACCAAGGAGAAGCCCACATGATGAGCAGCCATAATGGATGTCATATTCAGAGCCATCTATCAGTTCTAACAATACTTGATTGCTCCCAAAGCGCACTAACAACAGAGCAATTGAGTGTGGAGAGATAGAAGTTCACACGCGTTAATGTGTTGTTATATGGCTGATTCGTTCCCGTGTTTTGTTTGGACTGATTTGAACTGTGTAGGACAGGCTGGCTGTTTTGTTGAGAGATGCTAACTGTAATGGTATAAGTCAACTAAACTTAACTAATTGAGGGTATTAGGCGAATACAGCAATCCAGAGCAACTAACACGCATCAGTATGTCCTGTAAGTGGCATATTTGTCATTATGGGTCCAGATCACGTGATATACGATACAACCCATGAACTACTCCCATTCATTCTACCTTACCCACTCATCACATCTCCTATCATGGACAATGGTATTAGCTAGACTACAACTGACTTATCATGAATAATCAAATAATATATTTAGATCAAGAGAGAGATAGACAATAGAACCATGCTAAACACTCTTTCAATTGTATCCAATTATTTCCTCCTCGAGACATTCACTGTATGCAACATCTGACAGCTACCAACATGACACACTGTAGCAGCATCATAACCAAGCAAACAGACATACCAAGCCTCTAATCATGATGCAAACATTCCTACCATTACCTTTCCCCGACATTTAGCGAACATGCCATTTCCATTTCCACCACTATTAGCACACCTGCATACTAACGTTGCATAATCAGCACCCCTAAAGTCACTCATTCACCCTCCATCCTGCACGTCTCACCACACAACATGAATCACGGAATCAGCCTGAAAATCATGCGGGCGTCCAAGCCGCAGCTGACGCCGGCCATTCAAGACCCGTACCTGCTCTCACAGCCTCAATCGGCAGTTTTGAACCTCCCTTCTCCGTGGCTCAGTATCAGACCTGCGTTTGGAACAGTCTATGTTGGAGAAGTGCTCACCTTCATGGTCTACGTCAGCCTGAAAACGGACTTTGTATACAACACAAGTCCGAGCGTCCAGGTCGGCGTATCAGCTGCTATTCACGCCAAAGACTCGACAGAAGATCCTGTTCAAGTACTCACATCTACAGACACAGTGGAGCTCAACGAAATCCACCAAACGACCCAGTTTCCCATCAAGTACGAAATTCCCACCGCGGGAATGCACACGGTTACTTGTAATGTGACTTATTCATACGTGGTTGAAGGTGAATCGCGCCAGGAGTCGTTTTCGAAAATGTACCAGTTCAACGCCGTCAACTGCGTGCAATTGCAGCTAGAAACGGTCAAAACAGCCAACAAACAACCCGCCATGCAGATCAAGGTGGAGAATATCACATCCAGCAGTTTGTGGCTAAAACCGCCGTCGTTCTTCTCTGATTCAGTGGAACCCGTGGGAATCAGTGACAAGCCTAATCTGTTAGGACCAGGAGACATGTGGCAGTATTCTTGCAAGTACACCGGAGATCGACCTGCGTTTACAATCTTCTGGACCCGAGGACCAATGGGTGAAAATGGATGTCTTACTGTTCAGTAGAGGGGGAAGAGAAGCTGATCTGGGTGACAAACAGTATAAGTACAACTAAGAAGGGATGTGCCAACATATGTACAAGTACTTCAAGTCTTGTGACATGTGTTTGGGATGCATATACTGTACCAAAGTCCTGCAAAACAATACAGGGATCGCATCAGGTTGGAGGATATGGTTGCTTCAACTACAGCTACAGCAGTGGATTAATGACTGCAATTTGCAAAGTGTTAAAATGTATATATTAAATGAAACGAATCATTGACATTGGTATCGGTACTCGTACTGTAGCTGCAGTAACCATATCTGTGAATAAGAACAGTGAAGTCATAAGAGAACACAGCACATCAAGTCTTTCAGATACTACAAGTATACAAGTACCAGCTAGCTACTTGTACAAGTAAGAGAGTTCTACCTAGCTCTTCTTCAATCTGATTCATTCATACTTTTAGGTACCAAATCATCTGGTTGTCTACCCCAACCAGGTACTGTTCACCATAGAGCCGTAGACAAAGGCGTATTAAATGAACGATCTGTAATACGAGAAGCTGAATTATTATATGCAAGACGTATCCAAAGTGGGGACCGTTCAGGTCTTGGAGAGCTCCAAGGGGACTCTGTATTGCCACATAGGTAAGAGAAGCACTTTGCCGCAACCACTACTGCAGTTTGAAGACTGCTATTGGCTACAATGGGACAACAAGTCGGACGACAAACAGTTTGAAAGCTGTTCTAGAACACACTGTTTCATGCCGCCGCCCTCACGTTACACACCGATGAGGCCCTCTGAAAATAGATGTCTTGGCTGCTGATCTTGGCTGGCTGGTCTTGGCACGGCCTTTCTCATGTGTCTACTGCGCAATATTACTTGTCTTTGTCTCACTAGACGGCTCGTGTGTTTAGTTGTGTCCAGTCCTTTAATATACTGTAAGGAGGGCTACTCCCAAAACTAACTATTCCTCCTACACATCACAAAACAGCACACAACGAAACATGACACAGAACAACAAGCAAAGCCGTAAAAACAATGGCGACTGGACCATACCACTCTCGTGATACCCCGCTAAGGTATTATCTCCGAACATGACACATGCAAACTGGTTTCAGAAAATTTCCTATTTGGGACACTACCGGTGAGTTTAATGTTTGGCGAGAATTAAACGAACCGATCCAGGAGAGGATGCGATCGGTCAATCGATATGGAAAGATCACAATTATTATCCCAAGATCCCATTCATCTCACTAATACCATTTGACCTGAAAATCCCGGCTCTACAACTCCATTGGACCCTACCCTGTCACCGACTACAAAAGACAATTAATCTTCTTATTCAATCCACCATTGCCACACCAGATCTTACGGTGAATTTACTATTACCCTTTACAGCCAGCATAGGACCTCTCACCACAGCCTCCTGATATCTAGAAGATACCATCAAAGACGATAACCAAGTATAAATACCACCTCCATGTCTCCTCTTTTTTATCATCAGTTACTACTAACACTACAACAACAACAACCACCTCCTCTACCACTACTACAATGAAGTTCTCTGCTCTTGCTCTTGCCGCAGTTGCCTGCCTGGCCGCTGCCGCCCCCTCTACTCCTTTCGGCGGAGGCTCCCAGGGCCCTCAGGTCTCTGAGGATGCCATCGTTGGAGGTATCCAGGGTACCGAGAAGGAAATCTTCATGTTCTTCCAGGACGACGAGACTGGAAAGCAGGGTATTGCTATCCTCGACACCGAGGCCTGTGAGCAGGCCGGCTTCATGGACCCTCCCAAGGAAGGTGCTCAGGTCGCTGAGACCAAGGCCAAGCGAGAGGCTTCCCCCGAGGCCTGGCGATGGTACTGGGTCCCCGGCTACGGTGAGCCCAACTGGAAGCGAGATGCCATGCCCGCTGAGGTTGACAATGTGAAGCGAGAGGCCTCCCCCGAGGCTTGGCGATGGTACTGGGTTCCCGGATACGGCGAGCCCAACTGGAAGCGAGATGCCATGCCCGCTGATGCCAACGTTGACAACGTGAAGCGAGAGGCCAACCCCGAGGCTTGGCGATGGTACTGGGTTCCCGGATACGGCGAGCCTAACTGGAAGCGTGACGCTATGCCTGCCCCCGAGGCCAACCCCGAGGCTGAGGCTTCTCCCGAGGCTTGGCGATGGTACTGGGTCCCCGGTTACGGCGAGCCCAACTGGTAATCAACCGGTTCTTCTACCTTTCTCCCAGCTGGACTGGCTTTACTTCTATATTCCTTAATTCAACTTGATATTACTTCTATTGTAGACACTACGAGCATCAGTTCTAGTTATTATGTCAGATCAGTTCTGACAGGTCTAGTTCTATATAGTCAATCAGTGTATGTGATCCTTTTGTTAGTATTTTTCATCAGATTCCGTTTTTCTTTTATTTCTTTCATATCTTTTATCTTATTTTTTCTTGTTTTCTCCATAATATCCATATTTATAATAATATACAAAAGTTTTTTGCGTCGTGAAAGCAGGACGTAATTGTACTGTAGCACCTGGGATGGAATCAGCCCAAGCAACAAAGTGTAGCAGAAGTAGCAACCACCAAAGCGGAAAGCTCGAATTCTAGTTGACGTACTTGTGGCTTTTCAAAAGCCACTCGTTCCTCGTATCGAAGCTCTTAGTAAGGGGCGTAACCACCTCGTCCACCACCTCGGCCTCCTCGGAAACCTCCACGTCCTCGGAATCCGCCCCCTCGGCCACCTCGACCTCGACCTCCTCGTCCTCCTCGTCCGCCCTTGAAACCGGGGATATTGGTTCGCTTGGCGTTGACCTTGAGCTGTCTTTGTCGGAACTCGGAGTCGTTAAGAGTAACGGCCTGAGCAACATCCTTGGGCTCGGCAAACTCAATGTACGCGTAGCCCTTGGGGGAGCCGGTGAACTTGTCCATGAGAATAGTGACTCGCTGGACAGATCCGCACTTCTCAAAGTGCTTCTCGAGCTCCTGAGGCGTGGCACCGTAGTCGACATTGCCAACGTAGATGGATCGGGCGTCAATCTCCTCCTGGTCCTCCTGGAGAGCCTCCGACGACTTGGTGGCGTCCTGCTGCATTGACTCGAGCTTGGAAGCCTCCTCCTGGAGCTGCTGGAGACGGGCCTGCATGGCCTCCATTTCAGCGGAGGCCGGAGCGGCTGCGGAAATGGGCACCTCTTCAGCAGAGGTCTGTGGCGTTAGTTTGAGAAAAGTGGGTTGGTTGGGGGCTTGGGGGGCAGGTTCGTCACTCACCATTGGCTGATCGACTTGTTGTTCTGACATCTTGTGTGTGTGTATGTATGTGTGTGTGTTGTGTTGTGTGTCTGGTGGAGCTGCGGGTGGTGATATTTTGGATGCTAAAAAGTTCTGCTGCAAGCTTAACCGTTGTGAAGTAAAACAGACTGCACTAGGACAGGGGAAAGGGGTTTGACGTGAGGGTAGGTTAAAAATAACATATTATTACGCGATAAGTATGTAGACCTATCCCTGAGCCTGTATTTGTCACATTTGCTCTCATTATGGGTTGCCATACTTGCCTGACGAAGAAAACAAGGTTTTCCAAAATCAGCCAGGGTGCAGAACAGGTTATTTCATGACAAGAAGTGTTAGCACTAGAGACGGGAGATTTTGAGTAGCTGAGTATAATATCAGCTTATTCTAGCCCATTAGATGGCTATATCGAGTTTGTAGTATTTGATGTGATTATTTTCGATTTACCACTGCAATTAGAACAGGATATTTGCAAAAACCTTAGATAATAGAGATAAATTGAGACCCTGTCTTAGAAGTATTAGAGGTCGATAAGCAACCCTGATTTGGGCAGTTTATTCCAATAACTCATCATTAGCTTACTTTTCGCGATTTCATATAGGTTACATAGAGATATCCCTCCATCTCCTACAAGTCTACACCACCATCAATGTCATTAAATATACTATACAGTAAGCGCCAGCCTTTTCTATGTTTTATGGAGTCTAAGGATCCTTTTTCAACCGCTAAAGGACTTGTTTGAGGCGGCTGGAAATCATCTCAAACGAAAGCAGGGTGATTGCGGAGGCGGGTACGGTTCGCAGCAGGTTGGTGCCAAAGCCCGTGTAGAAGATTCGGAAGCCCTCTTCCTGGTAGAGTTTTTTGAACGATGCAATGATGCCACGGTACTGGCCGTCTCTACTCTGGATCTGCATTCGGGTCCGCACAATCTCGTGGGGGTATGTGATTGCCGAGGCGATCATCTTGGAGAGTGAAGATGCCACCGTTACCGCCCAGGGGTTGGGTTTGTCCGAGTTTGGGCTCACGCCGAGCATCACCTTGAGTTTTTCGTACATGGGGAACTGGATAGCCACGTGGGAAAGGCCCAAAAGTGCAGGCCCCAGACCAGAGTAGAAAACCCGAATACCGTCCGTCTTGTACATGGTTTTGAAGGCGTCCCAGGTGCCGGAGTAGTGCCAGCTGGTGTTGGGGCCCTGAGACATGAGTCTGGTTTTGACGACCCAGATGGGGTTGGTGAGGGTGGTGGAAGCGGCTCCAGCGCCCAGAGCCGACAGGCAATGCGAAAAGAAGGGGTAGGGGTCCAGCTGGGGCACGGTGGACAATAAATATTTCGATTTCTCGTAGACGGCAAAGTAAATCATCCAGGTGGGCGAGTAGCCCAGAATAATGGGGATCACTCCTCGATACAACCCTCGCACGCCGTCATGCTTGACAATGGAGTCCATGGTACGGGTGAACCCGCCAGACAGCGAGCCGCTCTTGTTCTTGTCAAACGCTCCCTGCGCCTGCAGCCTGGTCTTGATCACGTCGAGCGGACACACCACTATACCGGACAGCGTGCCTGCCAGGGCGCCGGCAATGGCGTGGATGCTGGTGTCCGACAACAGATGCGTCTCATGGAGAATGTTGTGCGAGTTTTGGGACGACATGGCGTCTCGTAACGGTCAGGTCTGCTGATGTGTGTGGTTGGTGATACTGCTAACTTACCAATGTACAGTATTCCGAAATGTATCCCAAAGCATAATTGGAGGCTGCTGAGTGCTTGGAGTAATTCATAGCGATGTCCGCTGTGCGTGTCAGCGGTGCGGCCCAGGTGTCTACGAGCGGCGCCTTTTTTGCCCTTTATTCATTTCGTACGAGTCCCTACATGCTGTTTTGCTGGACACAGTCTTGTGTGTGCTTTTTTTTTTTTTTTTTTTTTTTTNTTTTTTTTTTTTTTTTTTTTTTTTTTTTTTTTTTTTTTTTTTTTTTTTTTTTTTTTTTTTTTTTTTTTTTTTTTTTTTTTTTTTTTTTTTTTTTTTTTTTTTTTTTTTTTTTTTTTTTTTTTTTTTTTTTTTTTTTTTTTTTTTTTTTTTTTTTTTTTTTTTTTTTTTTTTTTTTTTTTTTTTTTTTTTTTTTTTTTTTTTTTTTTTTTTTTTTTTTTTTTTTTTTTTTTTTTTTTTTTTTTTTTTTTTTTTTTTTTTTTTTTTTTTTTTTTTTTTTTTTTTTTTTTTTTTTTTTTTTTTTTTTTTTTTTTTTTTTTTTTTTTTTTTTTTTTTTTTTTTTTTTTTTTTTTTTTTTTTTTTTTTTTTTTTTTTTTTCTCTCGCCCACCCAACCATTCGCTGCTTTTCGTCAGACAGACTTTCGGACCTACTTTTGGGGGTGCAGCTTTTAGCTACAGCTTAAAGCACATGTATGGCTGCTGAATATTACGAGATTGCGGATTTTTTTATTTTTCTCAGATTTTTCGCTTTTCCGTGCATTTCTCGCGATTTTTCAACAAAATCTTTCTCGTCACTTTTATCCGCATCTCAAAATCAGACTCCGTCAGGACAAGGTTTGTCACGATGAGCGAGTCGGTGATGTATAGCGGACCTGTATAGTCCAGTTAGTGTGCAAGGGTAATAAGGGGTATTTTTAGGCAAAGAGCAAGTGCGAGAGACGTGAGTATGTCTTGTATAGGTTCGCTTGTTTGCTATGATACTCAGTTACCGTCTCATAGTCCGGGAAATGACAAAGGTTCTTTACGGCAGGAGTTAACGGCTGAAAATTAGTGACTGAAAAGATGTACTTGTACGTTCTAGAATTGCGATATCAAGCTAGGGTTAGTCAAGTGAGCCCGTTTATGCCGCATTACAAAGTTTTTGAGGCCATTTCCAACCCCACTGCGTCCAGATCATCAGGTCAGTGCTTGGCCATAGCAATGTATTAGGCATGCACTCAAGCACGGCCTATGTCGAAATATGTCGAAATAAAGCGACGGTAATTATCGTGAATGTGATAACCAGACGAAATGAACCTCATTCAGATGCCCGATTGTTTCATAATACCTGACAGTAGATGTACGAGTACCGGGGTGATCACCAATTTCCCTATTCCATGTTCGCTTCGCTCACACCTCGTCTTGTACAAATTCAGTAGAAAGATATCTGTGAATACTGTGAATCACTACTGTGAATCACTATTACTTTTAAGTGCTCATCGCTTCGCTCTGAGCGCTACGTCTGACTCGGTGTTCGCTTCGCTCACACCTCGTCACCACGTGACTCTGCATAAATATCACCATCTCACGTCCACACCACACACGACAAATATGGCAGAGGAGGCGCGACAAGAACTGGAGAACCAGCTGCGGCAGACCATCGAGACGCTCGTGGAAATCTCGCTGCTGGTCCACGACACCACGGGGTCGCAGGAGAACAAGGAGGGGCTTATTGAGCAGATGGATACGCTGGTCAAGGAGTTTCAGCGACTCAAGGAAATCAAGTGCGACAAGCAGATCCCTATTGATGTTATCGACTACATTGATCAGGGCCGGAACCCGGATGTTTATACCCGAGAGTTTGTGGAGCTGCTGCTCAAACAGAACCAGTTCATCACCGGAAAGATGGATGTTTATACAGTGAGTGGAACGAAAAGAATCATGCTATGAGAGATACTAACACAGAAATTCCAACACACGTTGGCAAAGAACGTCAAGGAGACTTATCCTGAGATGACAGAGGCAATAGACAATGTTCTGGAGCGAACCAACCCTGTCTAGAGGGATAGATAAGAGGAGACGAAGGAAAAAGAAGAGAAAACATAGACGGTACTATGGCACCTACGGCACTCGGTGCTTAAAAACAGCATACACTTATGGTGTGCTTCTTAAATTATTATAGAAATTGATGCATTTCAGATCATCTTAAATGTACTGTAGATGGCCTTGCTCATACTGCTATAACCACAACATTACAATGACTGGTATACCGAAAAACAACTACACACTACTCACTCAGTTCTCACACATAATCTATTTTTGATGCACCGTTCCTATATTAGTGGATATTAAAGTTGACAAAGAGAGGGCGAAAGGAATGACGAGAATCAAAGGGGGTATATATATACTGTCGTAGTCATTATGATTACGCCTGCTTGTTGGGTGCAGGCGAGCCAATCCGCGAAATCATAGGCGAGCCCATGCGCGAAGACGGCGTCTCCAGAATCGGCGTGCTAGGGACGCCGCTCTCAATGCTTTCAATGTCTGCGTCGCTGGCGGGCAGAATACCGTCGTCAGCGTCGTCCGACTCGTCCTCCAGCCGGTGCTCAGGTCCTCCATGCGATCCAAACTCGTCCGCCATCTCAATGTACTCTCGGTCGTACTCCATGGACTTTCGGAACTTGGACTGGGTCTGGATACCTCGCTCCACGTAGTCGTAGGACCACCGCGAGATCTTGTCGGGCTGGATTCGCGGCAGCACCGACCGTCGGATGAGGAAAAACGTAATGTATGCGAAGCATGCTCCTCCAGTGAGATCAATGAAGTAGTGGTGCGTCAGGTACATGGTGCTCCACCAGATCCACAGCACGTAGGAGAAGAAGAGGGGAGTGAAGCGAGGGCACAGGTGACTGGCAAACAGCGCGAGCATACACGCCGAGCCCGAATGCATGGATGGGAAGGCGCCAAACACCATTCCGGAGGCTCCGAACGTGCCGCCGTATAGCTGGAAGCCCAGGATCTTGTCGATTCGCTCCAGGCCGCCAGCTGAGCCGTGGATCGTGTAGTTGGCGGGCTGCAGGCCGTAGATGTTCTTGTACCACGGGGGCGCGTTGGGGAACATGAGCTCCATGATGACGCCAAAGTAGTTCATCCAGCCAAAGCAGAAGCCAAACTGAGGCAGGGTGCCTGGGGGTCCAAACACAAAGAGCGAGGCTGCCAGGATGAAGGGCAGTGCGAAATGCAGCACGCCGTAGGGCAGCCAGGCCAGAATGTCCAGAACAGGATGGGTCATCTGGGCCAGGGAGTAGGACAGGTTACCGCCGTAGAGAATGGTTTCCAGGGCCGGCAGAAGTCGCACGTAGATTTTGGGCCGCAGGCTCAGAGGCAGCGATGTGGGCGAAGCAAACAGCACCAGCCAGGTGAGGATGGGCATTGCTGGCAGGAAAAACTGTGATGTGATGGGGATGGAGACCAGCGTGAAGAGCGCCAGGGCCACGAGCACACGCACAAACGCGGGCACGGTCTGCAGAATGCTCAGGCAGATGGTCAGCGAAACCACCATGAGCACGTAGGGCCAGTCGCCCCAGGTCCATCGTTTCCGCCGCACCTTTTCCCAGGATATCCGCGGGTCCCATGACGTTTCCAGCTTTGCGAGGGACGAGCCGACCGGCGCGTCCTGGAGCAGTCTGTATTTGATACTGTGGAACAGGTTTTTGAGCATCTGTTTACTGTTGCTTTTGGAGGGTGATTTGTCGTGTCTTGTGTTGGTATTATGAGGATGTTTTCTTTTGGGGGGGACTCAGTCGTATGTTGGGTCGTGTTGGGTCGTATCGTGTGTTCTGTATGCACCTTCGCCTGCTCTTAGTGTCTGTTTCCAGTCACAGAGGATCGCGCTCCACGGTGTAACTTTTTGCGTAGGTACCTGACTGCGATTTTTCCCTGGATTTGGGTTGTCCGAAAACGCGCACGAAAAATAGACTCTTGGGTGGTACACAACAGACAAAGGTTAAAGTGCACTCAGACTACAGGGACGGTGAAGCGTATCCTGGAGCTCTGATATATTTATAGCCCCTTCCTCAGCACCACCAAGGGGCAGTGTAATGAGCACAAACCAGGGATGAGGCATTAGACTGGGGGGTGTAGACGTGCCAAGCAAATGCGACACAAACGCAACGGTGGCGGTTCACGATTCGCCACATGACGTCATGTTACCATTACTCCCTCTCTTAGCTGCTCACATTCCAGCACCACGTTTAAAGGTGTTTATTGCGTGCCTGAAAATCCGCATTGCCGAAGTAGCACCACGTGGGTCTTGGTTGGCTATAAAGAGGTCCAAGTAGGAGCCACATGTGGACTTCCATTAGAGCGATATAGGTGGCCTTTGATGCAGTGGAACCCCTGGCTGTCAAGTGGCCCGTTGGCAGGCAGTGTAGCATTGCTCTTCAGGGTTACTCATGGTTTCTCAGTTGGGAGTCGGTTCGGCAGTTACAAGTATTAGACGGTGAAAAGCCGAGGTGCACGGTGGCGATTTATTGACGGCCAAAGCGGCTACAAAGAGACGATGCGGTGCAATCCTTGCTGTTGTGTTTTTTTCACTGTGGCCCCCACGTGTATTTTCAAGGGGTGGGACCCATCCTTGTTTTGTTAACAAAGTCAAGCACACGCATTAACTTCTATTACTATAAATACACAGCATCCTTCTTAAATACACTCACATCAACTCCTTAATGCGAGCCACATAGGTGCTGAACGAGGGGTTCTGAACCACCTCCACAATGTGTCTTTCCATAGCTCGCGAGTCAGTTAGCCACTCGGGTTCCTCAGTCTGGGTACCTCTACTAACCATCCCGTTTTCCGTTCGAATATCCGTGTCATTAGGTGTAAAGTGTTGTTTCCATGATCTGGCTCGCTTTGGAGAGTTGGGAACCGAGTTCACGGGAGATATCTCAGGAGAAGAAAGCTCTTGTGCAGGTCTCTTCCATGTAGAAGTTTCGGAAAAACGTTTTGGTTGGTACGAAGGCTGGTACGAAGGCAAAGATGGTCTCGAAGTCTGCCTTAGCTGGTAGGGGTTCTGAGAAGACCCAGGGGTGTCTACCAGAGTGGCCGAAGGCTGGGTTTGAGACATGAGCATCGGGTCGATCTGGGTTATATCCCCTTCATCTTCTTCAGCCCAAACAGATTCCGGATTGAAGTCTTTGAAGGAGGTTTGGGTGTCGTCCAAGGTGGTACTGGTGGTTTTCTTTGGCCGGCCTTTGATGGACACTCCTCCATTAGAGAGCATCTCCACTGCTTGTTCGTATTCATGAGGGAAGGCGAATTTGATCTGAAAGCGATATGTCTGTGTTAGCGGAATCGGGGTATCAACCATGCTGTCTCACTCACCATTGTATGAAACCTCTGAACTAGGTACTTGAAACCAATTCCCTGCTGCTTGCAAATAGCCACCAAAGGTGGATTGTTCTTGCCGTACAAGGATCCAAACCGCAGGTCGATGGCTTCTGTGTCCAGAGTTTCCAGAGTTGTGTTTTCGTACATGAGCTTGATCCTCAACCCGCCCTCAGCAGTGGTATCCATAGTGAGTTGAAGGGGCGCCTTGGGGTACTTTGTCCATTCCGAGGCATCGCGATCAATACTGCTGGTCACCAGTCCCTGGGGAGTGGGCGTGGTTTTGTGCAGGTATATGTATTTGTTGATTCGGAACGTTGTCATGGTATCCTGAGGGTGGGTATCGCGTTAAAAATGAAGTGGAATAATCGCTAGGATTAAGGTCATCTGTCAGTTGTCATCACGACTTTGAAGTTGTGTGGGGTTAAGGTTTTTTTTGGAAAATAAATATTAAAATAAAATGGAAAAAATATGCAAAAATATACAAAAGTAAATGCCATAGCATATCCGGAAAGGACAGTTGTCCAGATGGATTCACAGTACAGTAGTTGGTTGGTAGGCGTGAAAGGGCGTCTCTATGATGTACTTGTAGTCTCCTGATAGAAAGGTTGTCAGAGATTGTGAATATTGAAGAACTAAATCAGATATCGTATTCTATTCTACCCAAACTGTCTAATTGAATACAGTCGCGTGCTCCTATAGAGATACCCCTTGAATTAATTATGGGCTGTAAACTGGGCTATCTAAGCTAGTGATGCTCGAGTCGGAAATGATATGGAATGAAATCAGAGGTAGATCACCTGTTCAACCAAAGTACTACGACCTCATTGAGTACTAGTTACAGATCATTTTTCAACTGCTAGCTGCATTTTAATCTCACTTCAATCCCAACAAAATCCCAACCAAACTCCCAACCAAATTCGTACCTTTAAGTAATACCATTTCATCTCCGCTCAAACTTTCTGCAGAAAAGTGGCTGATACAAGATCGATCTGATCAGCATGTGGAGGTGAAAAATTCATGGAATTTTATTTGTACCAGTGGGAACATATCTTCTGGACCCGACAATCTCGTTAGTAAGGGCACGGCTGACTACCAGTAGCCAACACTCATTATTATGGGCTTGCTCACTATTCATATCACACCATTTTCACACCGTTACCATCAGCTCCAACTTGCCCATCCCATGTTAAACTTGAGGCGCATGCACTTGACTCGGGGAGCCACACAGACACATGCCAAAGAGCCAAAGAGCCACAGTAGTCAGGGCTGGTGAGTACAAGAAGTTTCAGTAGTGAGTCTCGGGCAGGGCTAGTGTCGAAAAAGTAGGTGTAGATATAAGCAGTAAACGTGGGTAGATAAATAAACAGGTTTGTAAGCACACCACCACCCACCGTAGCACCCACCGGATCCTGTTTCCACGATACTGCGGCTCATTGTCCAATGACGATGCGTGCAACTAACGAATGTGTGGCTTTAGCGAAATTTGACATGAACCTTTTTTTTTATCGTTTGCCACGGGTTAGCCACTTTTCACTGAGGGCGAAGTTTCAGCAAGCCACAGAAGCTGTAATTACGTGTATCGGAATACCTGGGCTTGTCATTACTCCTCCACTGTAGCGGGACACCCCCCCCCACCATCTATTTAAACCCGCCGTACCTCCCACCAACAACACACTTTCATATCCCTCAACCCCCACCTCCCCCACGCAATCTGTCTTCCCAAGCACATCATCCGTGCATAGAGTTTGCACGGGACTTTATGCCATTTGACTGGGCCATTCCGCCACAGTACTAGCCACCAGACCGGCAGTCTCAGCCACATGAAAAAAGCGTCAGTGCAATAAATAGAGCCGACCGCCCCTCTCTCCTAGTTCACCAACATCAAAAAATGGCTCCCTCCGTGCAGGAACGTTCCGCGTCCCCCCAGTCCGACAAGGGCTCCAAGGCCAAGCCCCAGATCACCACCTCGTCTCCGGCCTTTCCCTTCCCTCTTTCGGCCGATATCGCTTCTCTGGCCGGTACCACCAACCTGACTGGCCAGGCTCTTGTGGAGCAGACCGCATATGCTCTCTCCAAGGCCCTGTTCTCCTACTCGCCCGAGTCCTTTGATCTCGACCGAGCCGTCAAGACCTGGAACGCCAAGGACCAGACCAACGGAGCCGGAAAGGTGCCCTACTTTGTGGAGCTCGAGTCTCGAGTTGGAGCTGCCGCCATTCTGCTCGGATACATCTACAACCAGACTGGATCCGGAGCCCCTGCTGGCGCTCAGAGCGTGCTGGCTTCTTCTGCCACCCTCAAGCTGATGGCCCCTGTGCTGGCCACCTACTCCGCCAAGCCCACCGCCTCTTCTCCTCTGGCCTTCAACATTGCCGCTGTGGACTACGACCACGAGTCCGAGCAGCTGGTCACCGACTACTCCTCTGTCTTTGAGGTTGCCCGATCTATCGGACTCGGTCTGGTCTCTTCTACCAAGCCCTCCGAGGCCCAGAACATGACTGTGCTCGCTACTCTGCTGTCTATCGCCAACCCCACCGTGCACGTCTACGACGGTCTGCACTTCCTGCGAGAGACCTCTCGAGTGTCTGACATCAAGGCCACCAAGGCTGTTTACGATCTCTACGAGTCCCTGACTGCCTCTGCTGACGCCCCCGTCTCTGCTGTCCTTAACAACTTCAACGCCGCCGTTGGAACCAACTACAAGGCTTTCGAGTACGAGGGTGCTGCTGACGCCAAGCAGGTTTACGTTGTTTTCGGATCTGCCGAGGCCGAGGCTGCTCGAGAGATTCTGCCCAAGTCGGCTGGTCTCATTGTCGTGCGAATCTACTCGCCCTTCCTCGAGGCCGAGTTCCTCAAGACTCTGCCCAAGACCACCGAGACTGTCACTGTTGTTGGCCAGGTCCAGAACACCTCTGCTGTGAACTCTGCCTACGAGCACTCTCTGCTGTTTGCTGACGTTTCCGGAGCTATTGCCTTCTCTGCCGACTTTGGCCGAGTCAAGGTCCAGGAGGTCAAGTACGCTCGATCTCTAGAGATTGACGGTCTGTCTCTTGGTGATATTCTCGGAATCGAGACCGCCCCCAAGGCCCACTACACCTTCTTCAACCTGGACAACGCTGCCACCGCCAACACCGCTGCTGCCACTGCCCACGTTCTGGCTCTCGACAAGGCTGCCGTCACTTACTACTCCGAGTACGACAACTACACCGCTGGAGGTGTTGTCAAGACCACCATCTCCACCGACCGAGTCATCCCCAAGAGCCTCACTGTTGTCAGCGATCTGTCCATTGTCCGATCTCTCAACGTCACTGCTCCTGAGACCGATCTGCTGCTTGTTGGTTCCAGCAAGCAGGAGGACCTCGACAAGGCTCTGACCGACTCTTTCAAGCTGTCTGTCGCCCTGTCCGGTGCTTCCGTCCACATTGTCGACCCCTCCGTTGTTGGAGAGAACGCCGAGACCTCTGGCCGAACCGAGTCCATGATTGAGCAGCTTGCTTTCTGGAAGCTCGCCCACCCCGAGCTTACTCTGGACCAGATCACCACCAAGATTGTCCAGGCTAACGGTGTCGACACCGAGCTGGTTGCTTCCACTGTTGCCAAGCTTGCTGAGACCGTCTACGAGTCTGCCCTGACCCAGATCAACACTGAGGGCTGGGAGACTGTTGAGGGCGAGACAGAGCTTGAGGTTCCCCCTTACTTCACTGTCAACGCTTTCGGACCTTCCGACGTCCGAGGCGAGGAGGAGGAGGGTGGAGCTACTGCTTCTTCCATCTCCGAGGCTGCCAAGCGAGTTGTCTTCAAGGAGGCCTTTGGCACCGAGAACGCTCTGCGACCCGACATCTCCACCAAGAACTTTGTTGTCAAGGTGCAGGAGAAGCGACGAGTCACTCCCGAGGGCTACGACCGTAACATTTTCCACGTCGAGTTCGACATCACCGGCACCGGTCTCAAGTACGAGATTGGAGAGGCTCTTGGTGTGCACGCTCGAAACAACAGCGAGCTGGTCAACGAGTTCATTGAGTCTTACGGCCTGAACCCTGCCGAGCTGGTTTCCGTGCGAAACTCGGACGACTCTTCTCTGTCCGAGACCCGAACCGTTCTGCAGATCTGCCGAGAGCACCTCGATCTGTTTGGAAAGCCCCCCAAGCGATTCTACGAGGCTCTTGCCCCCTTTGCCACTGATGCCGCCGAGAAGGCCGCTCTTGAGAAGCTCGCCTCTCCTGCTGGAGCCGAGGAGCTCAAGAAGCGATCCGATGTTGACACTGACTCCTTTGCCGACATTCTCGCCGAGTTCCCCTCTGCCCGACCTTCTATTGCCGACCTTGTCCAGATTGTTTCTCCTCTCAAGCGACGAGAGTATTCCATTGCCTCTTCTCAGAAGGTGCACCCCAACGCTGTTCATCTGCTGATTGTTGTTGTTGACTGGATCGACCCCAAGGGCCGAAAGCGATTCGGACAGGCCTCCAAGTACATCAACGACCTCAAGGTTGGCGAGGAGCTGGTTGTTTCCGTCAAGCCCTCCGTCATGAAGCTGCCTCCTCTTACTACCCAGCCCATCATCATGTCTGGTCTCGGTACCGGTCTTGCTCCCTTCAAGGCCTTTGTTGAGGAGAAGGCCTGGCAGCGAGAGCAGGGTCACGAGATCGGTGACGTCTACCTGTACCTCGGATCCCGACACAAGCGGGAGGAGTACCTCTACGGAGAGCTCTGGGAGGCCTACAAGGACGCCGGTATCATCACCCACATTGGTGCCGCCTTCTCTCGAGATCAGCCCCAGAAGATTTACATCCAGGACCGAATCCGTGAGTCCATGCCTGATCTTGTTGACGCCTTTGTCAAGAAGGAGGGTGGCTTCTATCTGTGTGGCCCTACCTGGCCTGTTCCTGATGTGACCCAGGTTCTGTCCGAGATTATCGAGACTGAGGCTGGCGAGCGAGGCCAGAAGCTTGATGCGGCTCGAGAGATCGAGGAGCTCAAGGATGCTGGACGATACGTTCTCGAGGTTTACTAGATGTGCTAGATATAGATATGAATATGATGTATATGTGCTTAATGTGTGTAACTAAAGTGTAATTAAATAAGGTAGGCAGTCAACCAAATAGACGGGAAGTGTCAACAGCTGTCAGTGAGCTCCAGCTGACTGTTGTGAGGTATTGTAGGTCTTTCTTATATTTAGGAAGACTTTCTATTCATAAAATAACATCCGAGCTTTGTTTCAGGTCGTATAATATCCTGTTCTGCCCTGCTGTGCCTCCCTAAAATCAGCCCGATTACATAACCATGCCAAGGTTAGATTGGGAACAAGAAGTGGGTCTCGATCTGCCTGACTTGGCACTAGAGTATCGTACTCATACAAAAAGACCCTGAATCCATCCAAATCACTTTGACCGCCCATTACCGGTACTCGTACCCGGAACGATCCCGAGTGTGATGGTGACCTGGAGAGGTGACCTGGGAGTGTACGTCGCTCATACATATTTGTACATGTTGGTGCTGTATCAATCCCCAGGGGAATAAAGTGTGCCAAAACAAATAGTGTATTGAGAGCCCGTAAATGTGGGGAGCGTTTTAGCAAGTGACTAAGAATGAGCTACTGCTGTGATGGACATCATGTGGCTACAGTGAGACACCTACACGTAGAGACGATTATACATCAGTACATTGAGACCCACAGCGACACAGATAACTCGGGTCTGCGTGCGATTTTCTTTTCCATCAAAACCCAATGTGAGTCACATGCATGGAGTGCACCGTGGTCCAGAGCAAAGGGTGGGACAAGTCAAAGTGACGTTTTCGTTCACGCCAAAATTCAAATTTTTTTGACCAAGAAAAAAAAAGATTGGGGTTGGGCCGATTTGGTAGCGAAAAAAAAAAATCAAAAATAAAATTATACCGCCCTAAACCACGAGTTAGCAACCAGCGTAGGTATTGATCGAGAGGTGGTACTGAGGACTCAAGGGATTGCAATCAAATAGCCACCAGAGCTGCACTCCACAAATGCCCTTATCTCCCCAGGACTCACAGCTCAGCTGCTTTGCAGGGTGGTGACCTGGACCCCAACAGAGTTTGCACACCCAATAGCGGTGCAAATTTAAAGCCAAAAAATTTGTGCAGTTATAACTCCACGGGTCTGCTCCACATTAGCGTCTGAACCACCACCGTCTGAATACACAATGTCTTCGTACGCCCTTTCCAACAACCACAAGGATGTGAGTATACCACATTGAGCAAGCCATTGCCATTGGCACTACCATTGATTGACTGATTGATGTTCCCCAGACCAGACTGAGGCCCTACATTGCAATTGACCATCAACTAACCCAGCTCATTGAAGCCTCTCTCCACGACCTCGACCCCGAGGTTGAGGGCATCATGAAGGATGAGATTGACCGACAGAAGCACTCCATCGTCCTCATTGCCTCCGAGAACTTCACCTCCAAGTCCGTTTTCGACGCCCTTGGATCCCCCATGTGCAACAAGTACTCTGAGGGATACCCCGGTGCCCGATACTACGGAGGTAACCAGCACATTGACCGAATCGAGACTCTGTGCCAGAACCGAGCCCTCAAGGCCTTTGGCGTCACTCCCGACAAGTGGGGTGTCAACGTCCAGACTCTGTCTGGCTCTCCCGCCAACCTGCAGGTCTACCAGGCCATCATGAAGCCCCACGACCGACTCATGGGTCTCGATCTCCCCCACGGAGGCCATCTTTCTCACGGCTACCAGACCGACAACCGAAAGATCTCTGCCGTCTCCACCTACTTTGAGACCATGCCCTACCGAGTCGACCTCGAGACCGGCATCATCGACTACGATATGCTCGAGAAGACCGCCATCCTGTACCGACCCAAGGTCCTGGTTGCCGGAACCTCCGCTTACTGCCGACTCATCGACTACAAGCGAATGCGAGAGATTGCCGACAAGGTTGGCGCCTACCTCGTTGTCGACATGGCCCACATTTCCGGTCTGATCGCCGCCGGTGTCATCCCCTCTCCCTTTGAGTACGCTGACATTGTCACCACCACCACCCACAAGTCTCTGCGAGGCCCCCGAGGTGCCATGATCTTCTTCCGACGAGGAGTCCGATCCGTTGACGCCAAGACCGGCAAGGAGATTCTCTACGACCTCGAGAACCCCATCAACTTCTCCGTCTTCCCCGGCCACCAGGGAGGTCCCCACAACCACACCATCACCGCCCTTGCTGTTGCCCTCAAGCAGGCCGCTGACCCCACCTTCCGAGAGTACCAGGAGCAGGTTCTCAAGAACGCCAAGGCCCTCGAGACCGAGTTCAACAAGCTCGGCTACAACCTTGTGTCTGGCGGAACCGACTCCCACATGGTCCTCGTCTCTCTGCGAGACAAGGGCATTGATGGTGCCCGAGTCGAGACTGTCTGTGAGCAGATCAACATTGCTCTCAACAAGAACTCCATCCCCGGTGACAAGTCTGCTCTTGTCCCCGGTGGTGTCCGAATTGGTGCTCCCGCCATGTCCACCCGAGGCTTCGGCGAGGAGGACTTCAAGAAGATCGCCAACTACATTGGCCAGGCTGTTGACCTCGCCACCGAGATCCAGCAGGGTCTTCCCAAGGAGGCCAACAAGCTCAAGGACTTCAAGGCTGCTGCCCAGGCTGGCGGTAACCCCAAGATTGAGGCTCTCAAGACTGAGATCTCCAACTGGGCCGGCCAGTTCCCTCTTCCCGTTTAATTGGGGAGGTGTTATTTATGAATTCAACATTTCTATATAGTGAAAAAATGTCGAGGGTAACCGAGACTTGATAGTGATATGATGATGGTTGTAGATGCTGTTGAATGTGTTCTGTGTATGGTGTTTGTTATAATTACTTTGTAACATGGGGAGAAGACCAGTGTGATACCTCACATTCTCTATTGTGCTGAAAAAATGACATCCAGGCTCAATTGAGTGGACACCTTATGCTCCTATAGTTCTAGGTGGTGGCTTAGTCTCATAAATATTCAATATATACATCAGTCATACTCTCAGATACACTACACTTTCATGTTGCTTACTCTTCATGTTAACTCATCTACCATTGCTCGCTACATACGCAGCGCCAACGTTCTATTTTTTCGCCTACTGTCGGGGAGCCTGGTCAGCTCGCTGGTACATGTTCTCCACCACCTTGACCTGCTCGGGAGCAAGAGAAGACACCAGAGACTGGTACAGACCAGTGTTGCTCTGCTGCAGAGCCTCCACCTGCTGCTTGAACTGCGCGTACATGTTGACGCTGTCGGTGGGGTAGTCTCCCAGACCCTCCTCCTCGACGGTATCTCCCTCGTCGAATCGGAATCCTCCGCTGAGAAGGCTCTCGGACTGCAGAAGCTTGGCGTAAGCCTCATCCTCGTCCTCCTCGTCCTCATCCTCACCGTTGTCGAGATCGGCAGCGTTGAAGTCCTCCTCGTCATCGTAGTCAAAGTGCTCACCAGTGTATCCAGCAAGATCTCCTCCCAGAGTAGGGTCGAACTCCTTGGACACCTCCTCCTTGTGCTTCTCAGCAGCAGGCAGGGTCTCCATGACGGAAACCAGACCCTGGAACAGAGAAGGCAGGTTGTCCTGCAGAGTCTGGGGCAGAGAAGCGGCGTTGGTGATAACAGCCAGCAGAGCCAGACAAATGAGCTTCTTGTCGTTGACTCGGGTGAACTGCTCCATGTTCTCGAACCACATGGAGAAGAAGGGGCCAATGTAATCAACCTGCTGCAGCAGACCAATGACAGCCACGGGGTTGTAGATGAGACAGGCCAGGATGTTCTCAATCAGATGCAGACGGTAGACGGGCTTCATGGGCTCTTCGGGAGAGGGCTCGGCGACCAGAATGTCGACGGAATGCTTGACAATTCGCTCGACGTACTCGTCGACATGGCCGTGGAAGTTGAGAACCAGGGCCTGGACGAGTCGACAGGCGTACACCTTCTCCTGCCAAGAGAGTCGTCCCTCGTTCTCAATGAGCACAGACTCGATGATGTGCCAGATCTTGGCGACAAAAGCGGGAGTCTGCTTAAGCTGCTCAGCTCCGTAGTTCATGTAGTTCTCCAGAACAGGCTGCAGCTCCTCAATGAAGTCCATGGCGTGCTCGACAAAGGTCTCGGACAGCACGGAGAAGATGGTCCACATGTTGGGGGAAATGGACTTTGTGCAGAAGGTGGTGTCCTCGATGAGCTCGAGAATGGGGGCCAGGAACTCCACGAGACCCTGCTCCAGCACCAGCTTGTACACGGGCATCATGACCTCCTCAATGGCGTAGATGGACTCCACAGAGTTGTCCATGGCCATGATGAGGGTGATGATGGTGTTGAGAATACCCTCAGCAGCGAGAGTCTTGTCTTCATCAGCGTAGAAGTCAAAGTTGTCGGCGGCATCGGGATCGGGGTTCTTCTTCTCACACAGCTCCTGGGCAATTCGCATAAACTGGTCTCGAAGCTGAGTGGCCAGCTGGACGGCAAAAGGAGCCAGCTGCTCAGAGAAGGAGTCGACAAAGTTCTCCATGACGGCAGAAATGGCATCCAGCTCAATCTCATTGGACAGCTCGAGGAGCTGCTGCATGATAGCAGTGATGTTATCAGCCAGAGCAACTCGCACATCGTCAATCTGAATGAGAGGCTGGAGAGCCAGAGCAGCCTCGGCTCGGACAGGCAGGTGCTGGTCCTGGAGACACCCCAGAACCTTGCTGTACAGGGTTCGGACGGTGTCCTGCTGCTGGAACTCAATGTCGGCATAAGAGTTGACCATTTCACAGGCTCGGGCTCGCATGAATCCATGAGGAGAAGTGAAGTCGGGGACAACGTAGGTCATGAGGAAGGGCTCAATCATGGTTCGGAACTGGGCGTTCTTCTTCTTCATGATGATGAGATGGGAGATGGCGCCAAGCATTCGCAGAGCAGACTCTCGCTTGATGGCGGGCTCCAGCTCACCGTCGCCGCTGTTGGCCTGCACGGTCTCCTGCACCAGCTGCAGCACAGAGGGCAGAGTGGAGGGTCGCTTCTCGACCAGGGTGATCAGGAAGGAAGTGGCAGCCATATCGGCAGAAGGGTTCTCGTCATAGACATCAATTCGTCGATGAATGTACTCAACAGGCTCGTCCTCAAATGCCTCGAGATCGCTCTCGGTCAGACACAGCAGAGGGAAGACCACGTGTCGCACAATGGTGTCAATGTGGTCCTGAATGAGGTGCCAGTTCTCCTTGACTCGGATGCAGTCCTCCAGGAAGAAGACCAGCTTGTACAGAGACTTGCCGGAGATCCAGATCTCGCCCTTGGCCCAGCCCTCGATTCGCTGGAAGTAAGCTCGCAGAATCTCGGGAACGTAGGAAGCGTTGAATCGAGCGCTGAAAGCCTCGTACTCAGCGGCAACCACAGACTCGGCTCCGTATCGGTGGTAGATTCGGTACAGGTTGGCGTAACCCCACTTCTGGCACTTTGTCCAGGGATGGATATCTCGGTCGTCGGCGTCCAGAGCCAGAACCTCCTGGGGAAGGGTTCGGGTGATGCAGTTGAGATGCAGCTCGGCCCACGGTCGCAGAGCCTCATCGGCCTGCAGCTCCAGAGGCATCTTGTAATAGGTGGCGTACTTGTACATTTTGAGAATGTGTCGCAGCATGTCGCCGGCGTAGTACGAGTCCTGGTTCACCAAAGACTGGCCAAACAGCAGGAGAGTGGGGAAGGTCCGTTGGATGATCTCGTTGAGGTGCGCTCGGCTGTCGCCGGTGGTGTATCGGTATCGCTTGGTGATCTCTGTGAGAATCAGCACTCCAGTGAACTTGTCCGAGTCTGACTCGGAGGCCAAGAGCTGCTCAGCCTGGCCCAAAAGCGACGGCCAGTCCTTGGGGTAGTCCAGAACCACAATGTAAGTGAGCATGGCGACCAGCTGGGTTCGCAGAAGCGAATTGACGCCCTCAGCTCCACCCACGGAAACCAGGGTGGGGATCAGCTTCTCTCGAAACACGGGCTTCTCCTCCTCTCGAATCAGCTTCTTGCTGGAAGTGACCCGGTTCCAGTTTCGCGTCACCATGTTCTTGAGGTAAACCGAGGCGGCCTTTCGCACGTTGTCAGACGCCTGGGGCTCTCGGACAATGTCCAGACAGCTGTGGATGAACCCAGGCATCTGGTCGGCCTCCTTCAGCTGGGTCTCGGCCTCCTTGATGGTGTTGGGGTTGCCATTAGTGGTGGCCTCGAAACACGAGTACAGCGCGTTGGTGTCCATGTTTGCTGTACTGTCGTTGGGGTTGGTTTCGTGTTATGCTGTTGTGCAAGTGTTATTCTTTTTTTTTTTTCAGGCCTCCCTAATATTTTGGAACAAGAAAGGTAACCTTGCCTTGGTAGGGTAACCCCCGCTTGAACCTCAAAACCGTGCTCCTAGTGCAGTGTCGTACAGTGTGTTGGGGCTGTATTAGGTGTCTGGAGAAGCTGCAAGCCGTCTTTTTCGTTTCCCGTTTTCCCCTTTCTCAATTCCATTACCCCCCTGCTTTTTGCTACCATATCTGACAACTCCCATTGGTGCCCTCGAAAAATAGTTTTCAGTAACCACACTACAGAATGTCCGAAAATGCACACGTGTAATAGCAGGATGGATAAAGGCGATTTCTACAGAAATAGCACGGTAATTACAACGGGGAGCAGTATTGCTGTCATGCTACGAGCCTGATCTAGAAAAAAATGAATTTCCGCAAAGTTGTGGCGGTTCATGTCTCGGATCAACCCATGTGAATCTGTACTTGCCGCGGCTACCTGCATCCAACTAGCGAAATAAGGTTTCATACCTAACCCCTATCAGTTCAACTATGAATCCAACAAGGTCAAAATAGCCCAACAAAGTGCAACTAATAATGACATTTGTCGTTTTTGTTTTTGCTGATGATAAATAAGTCGTCAATATGATACATCTATATACAACCAACGGGGACTTTTTCCGCTGCTCTAGATCACCACTCGTCATGCTATTCTGTCCACTGGTACTCCTTCCCTTCAACATGCACAGTATTAATTAGTACGGTCTCTCGACCATAGACTATCCTGTCGTCATCCACAAGAGTACCAGATTTGTACCTGTTCGTCGTGTGTGGCCCTCGGCCCCTCTGCTGCGTGCCTCTGTGCTCGGCGTCTATGCATTGTTGTTGAGCTTGCTTCTGGCAGCAGCAAACATCTCCTCCTGTTTTCGCAACAGCTCCTCCTCAGTCATACCCGACTGCTCCAGCTTGCCAACCTTCTTCTCACGAGACTTGAGCGCCTCTTTGTGTTCCACGATGAGATCCTTGATGGGCTCAATGTAGTCCATGAACCCCAGCTCCTGAAGAGCCTTGATGACATGCTCCGGTGCAATGGTCTTTTTGCTCTCCTTCTCGGCAATCTCGTTGCTTTCTGTGCTCAGCATCATGATGAACTCGATGCAGCACTCGATCAGCACGTCTCGGGTATCCTTGGCAAACGCCAGGTCTGACGGGATGATTTCGCTCACAATCTTCTGAACCGTGGCTGGGTTAGTAATAGGTCAAATCAACGAACGGGTTTGTTACTCACCCTTGGGCAACGAAAGGTCGTCATTCCCCGAAGTTTCTCTGTCGCTCATATTCCGTATGTGTGAGGGTGTGTGGTGTTGTGTGGTGGTGGTTGAATTAATTGTAGCTACGCGCCTTGTATGCTTTATGCATGTTTATATATTTTTCGACCCTCCAAAGATAGAGTTTGGGAGTACGTAAACAGTGATAGCCGCCTATGGGAAGTGGAGCGTAGATTGGAGGGCCTGGAGCGACGTAGAGGAGGGGTATAGAGTATTTGGGGACGTGGTAGTTGTCGCTTTGAACATATGAGCTCATTTCGGCAAATATCGTCTTATATTCGTCCAGATGGAACCGCCACTAGACCTCCACATGTCACATTTCATCTCATCCAACCACACCCGATTAGGGTTCTCACAAAAGGTTAAATCAGCAAGGTTTGGGAGAAAGTTTTTTGAAGCCGTCACGTGACTTTAGGAATGAGAAATACTCGGGTAGGTGTTGAATGAGCCATGTAAAGAGTGATATTTTTATCTAAGTATGAATAAAATTGCCGCTAGCAACAAATATGAAAATTTCACAACCCCAACTTATCTATTTCTGCCACTACGACGTTACCCTTCAATGGATAAGCTCTTTTTAGACTGTCGCGGTTACATAGAGAATAGTGGTCCAAGATGAATTTAGACGGGTCTTCAAACTCGGCTAGTGAGGAAACAGGGGTCCTTGGTGAGAATTGTGGACTTTATTAGTCTGTTAAGGGCACATTTCGTTGACTAACGGTTATCTCCACGTTATGTGTTGTTTTTGATAAATTAGGCTTTAACGTGTGCATGACCCGGTTTGGGCTTTAATTGAGCAAGTAGGATTTCTAATTATCTGAGAGTAGTTTGAGAGTAAGAAGAAGGCTTAGTGAGCCGTGTTCTATCGATAAGGTCAGGAACAAGAAATCCCTTTTTACAGCCACCCATTTCTGGATATCACCACTTTGGTAGTCACTTTCACGCCAGTTCGAATCCCCCCAATGACTTTTAAAATACTGCCTGACTAGTTGCAGATCCAAATGAGGCAAGTGACCATCGATTTGAGAATGATTGGGTACAACATAGACAACAATTGTGCATATTTGTGATCACAAATGGCCAAATACATTTGCTCGATGATGGTATCTCCTGTAACTCCACCGCCAATGCAATGTTCCCATATGTCTGTCCATGACTTCTCCGTTACTTTTCATGCAGAAAAAAATTCAGAGTTTAAATATTATTTTTTTCCTGCACTTGGACAACCACCAGGCAAGCTAGATACACCACAACACACACAACATGTCGGAACAGCTGTCTCGATTCGATCCCGCGCTCACGCAGTTTGCCAGCGTCACCACGGCGCTCAACCAGCACAAGATCCGTGTTCAGGCGGTCTCGGGAGTCAACGCCAGCCTTCAGCCCGTGGAGTTTGTACTTGAGAAGGGCACCACTGTCACTGCTCTCAAGTGGACCAAGAACGTCGCTGACAACGCCAACGCTGCTTCTCGACGCAAGAAGACCAAGACCCAGGACTCGGTTACCCCCGAGGACTACCTGGTGTCTGTTGGAACCAACCGAGGAGACATTCTGACCTTTTCTCCTGCCCAGGCCAAGCTTGTGTCTGCTCTGCGAGGCGGCCACTCTCTGCCCGTGGCTGACTTTGACGTCGATGCCTCTACCGGAACTAGCTACTCGCTCGACAACCGAGGTCTTTTGAACGTGTGGAAGGGCGCTTCTGTGGAGCGATCTGTGGACAAGACTGGAGCCAAGCTGGTCGCTGTGCTGCCATCTGGAAACGTTCTTCTGGCCACCCACAACATTGCCGTGTACGGCCCCCAGGGAGATGACTCTTCTGCCGTCTCCTTCGACTCTCCCCTCTTTGATATCCCCTCCCACACCTCCACCGTCACCGAGCTGTGTGTTCGAGGCGACCTTGTAGCTGCCGTTGCAGGCGACCGACTCGTCAACGTGGTCGATGTGGCCCAGAAGAAGATTGTTCTGGTGCTCATGGCCGAGTCTGGTGCCCACCGAGTCTCCATGAACGGCGATATTCTCACTGCCATCACTGAGGGAGGAGCCGCCGAGTTCTTCCAGCTGGCCCAGACTAACGGATCCACTCCTTCCAAGAAGAACAAGCGAAAGAGCATTGTCACCAAGTCGTCCTTTGCATCGCTTAACATTGAGCGATCTGCCAAGACTGCTGGACAGGATCTGACTATCGACGCCATTGCTCTGACCACCAAGGAGGCCTACTACTCGTACACTGAGCGAGCCCAGGCCCAGTTTGCACACGTTGCTCTGGCTTCTCTGGAATCCGAGCCCACCATGACCGTGGTGCATGACCCCAAAAACGCCTCTAACCACTACACCGAGGAGCGAACCGTCCCTGTGTCCTACAACGAGGAGGATGCCACCATTGCTGCTGGAGACGACTATGCACAGCTGGAGAACGGAGGTGACGAGTCTGGAGATGATGCCGAGTCTGCCACTCTGGCCGAGAAGATGGACGCTCTGAAGCGAGAAAACAAGGCCTCCAAGGGCTCTGGCACTGCTCCCCCTACCATGGGTTCTCTGAGCACTGTCCTTACTCAGGCCATCAAGTCTGACGACGACGATCTGCTCGAGTCGTGTCTGCTCTTCCGAGACGAGGAGGGCATCAAGTCCACCGTCCAGCGACTCAACAGCAATCTGGCTGTTCTGCTGCTGGAGCGTCTGGCCGCCAAAATGACTGCCCAGCCCTCTCGAGGCCGACAGTTCAACGCCTGGATCAAGTGGGTCATGGTTGCACACGGAGGATACCTGGTCACGGTGCCCAAGCTGCTGGTGACTGTTTCTCGACTGCACAAGGCTCTCAACACCCGAGTCAACACACTGGACCGACTTCTGGCACTGGAGGGTCGTCTGGAGATGCTCGAGGCTCAGATGGAGCTGCGAAACGCCAGCCATGGTGCCAACGATGATGACGAGGAGTCTGACTCCGAGGTCGAGTTCGTTGAGGGTGAGGAGGACATTGAGGAAGACGATGAGGACGACATGTCTGAGATCATGGCCATGGGAGACGAGGACATCGAGATGGAGGAGGACGACGACGAGGAGGGTGAGGAGGATGATGAGGAAGAGGAGAGTGATGATGAGAACGAGATTGCTCTGCCCGACTCTGACGAGGAGGACATGAAGCAGGTGCTCAACAAGAAGCGAGGCAAACAGTAAATAAAATAGCATTATAGAATTGTATCATTGGAAACGAGTGTAGAGGAAGAGTAGAGTGACTATTGGGAAGATCTAGTTACCAGACATGGTAGACCCTACAACCTCAAAACGTAAGCAAATGAAGAATTAATTGCGTAACATGCCTGTAACACTCTCTTTAAAGTCCATTGTAAAATATACTGCTCATAGCATCACCCAATACGCTAGTAGCTCCTTCTGATCTTACCAATCCGCCAAACTCTATTCGAAAATTATTATGCAGATACATGAAAGCGAATTTCTAGTGGAGAAAAACAGCCCAATATCGACCACCATGACAAAACGGAAAAGTGCGCTGAGTGCGTTGAAACCGGCCAAGAAACAGGTGCTCAGCTCGGAAGACTCGGATCCAGAGCTGGTGGTGGTCACGAACCCGTCCCAGGTCTCTTCGGAGGTCGAGGAGTCGTTCATCAGCATTGGAGAGGTGGATCAGCCCGTCAGAGAGCTCACGACGTTTGGATTCAGTGCGAATTCAACCAAGGTGGTTCGGGACGAGGAGCGCGGTCGATCGCGGGTCTTTCACGGCATGAAATTCAAACAAACCATCGTTCTACGCGGTGCATACTTGGTTACTGTTTGGAGTGGAGCTATCCATATCAACGGAGCTATGATTACTGTCAACTCTCCAGTTGATATTCCCGTATACGCCCCGTCATCTCATGCACTTCCTCAAATCGAGGCTGCTGCTGGAGCTCATGAGACTCGAGAATCAGGCGATGAAGATATCAAGGAGGCTTTGCATCAATTGAAGGGATCTTCGGCTATTGTAGAGATTTCTGCCATGCCCAGACGGTCAGAGAATCCTCTGATGACATTCAAGAATTTTGGAAAGATGTCGTCGTCCAATATTGTGCCTTTTGCCGAACAATTGTGGCAGACTGAAGACAACTCCAACACGTACAACCGAATCTACAACACGGCGAGTGTGGTTTCCAAATCGCAAGCTGCAGTCATTCCTGGCATTTATGAGGAATGGGCTGAGGTTTGTGACGACATTCGACGTATGAAGAACACGTCGTGCACTATGGTTGTTGGTTCTCAAAACACGGGCAAGTCGACCTTTTGTAAATATCTGACTGCTTTTCTGACGACGAAAAAGTTAGGCACCACCGTGGCGTTTGTTGATCTGGATCCTAGTAACTGCGAGTTCACTGCTCCTGGTCAGGTTTCTGTTACTGTCATTGGAGCTGGTCACTTGAGTCCTTACTCTATTCTTGGCCCCTCTTTTACTCACATCACCACACCCGGATACAGCCGGTTTGTGGGCTACAACAACCCCAAAGATGATACACGGGGCTACATTGATGCGTGCAAGGCTGTTTTCGACGTTGCCCGTGAACTCAAGCTTCCTATGGTTGTCAACACTTGTGGATGGATCCGAGCAGCAGGACACGATCTGCTGCGACAACTCATGGACCACGTGAGACCCACCGATGTGGTCTTCACACGTGACCCAGGCGTGGACGCCGACCAGACACGGCTGGCTGAATCCGTCAGAGCGCGATCACACATTCTCGACGCTCCAGACGCAGAGCCCCCACGTTTCACAGGTGCAGAGCAGCACTCTCTCCAGACCGTCACATATCTGCATGCGGGAAATCTTGCGTCTCATTTGAGCGAGTCGGATCCCGTCGAGGTTGGTCTGGAGAGTGTGTACTTTGGCATTCTGGACTCTGAGGGAGTCAATGTAGCTGATGTCTCTCTCGCTACCAACTCTACTCTCCTGGCTGTCATGGCGGTGGACAAAAAGACCGTCAAGAACGCTCAAATCACACCTGACGGTCTCCAGTACCTGCCCAACTTTGACATTCCGCAGGGCGAGTGTCTTGGACAGGCGGTGGTGAAATTTGCAGGAGCTAGCGTCCGCCTACACACCCCTGTATCAGCATCTCTGCTCAACTCGCAGGCTGCAGACAAGGCCATTGTGCTGGTACGAGGCCGTATCCCCTTGCCGGCTTACGACTTGTGGGATTCGCGTAAAGGAGGAGAACAGGACTATGTCAGTTTTGATGTATCTGATATTCTTGGGTCCGAGGTGTGGGTGTCCAGAAGAGGAATTAAGAGAAGGTAGTTCGATACTCATCTCAGATCTGTTTGACTAACATTCCCCACTGACCCTTCCTGCAGTACAAATGAACATTACTTGTAGTATAGAACTAACACTATAGACTGAGACTTGTGAGTAATATGAACGTCTAGACTTGAGCACAATCTCCATATCCTGACCGCCAAGGTCACGTATACACCTGCAATGGAACTGATAGCGCAGATATATTGGTTTTACAAGTACAAACCCTGGCTGTTCCTGAGACAGTGATGATTGTTTGCATGTTTGTACCTACATACAACCGCAATACGACAAGAATTTTAAAGACCAAGACTCTGAAGTTGTTTTTGGAAAGATTTAACGACTGGGGAACTAGAATTGAACTCCTTATTGGCTTGCTTAGCTTTTATTACATTATACGGTGGGCCAAAAATAGCTTCCATAGCCTATAATTTCAGTTATCAGCACGTGTGATCCCCAAATCAATATTAAATACGGCAACGGCTTTCTCACCCGCGGTAAAAGTTCGAGACTCAAGTCCCCGTGTCCCCAAATAACCCAGGTCACCTGGTATCGTTATTGTAGCTTACGGCAGATCGCCTAGCGAGGTAGGTGCTCTTCGGCCCGCTCAAGACCCTCGGTAGAAGACCAATAGAATTTTATAGAGCCCCACCCTTGGAAAAAGGAATTACTTGCTTGAGCTGTTCATGTCGAGTCCTACAGGTTATCGTGTTTCACTGTATGAGAATGTGTGACAGATTGTTTCAGGCCACATGACTCAGGGCAGATCGAAAAATGGCTCGTAGCTAGACGATAAAATGTCGTACGAGTATTGTATTGCATTGGGCAAGTAACTTGTTTCTATACGGGTATCTAGACTGCCAAGAGATTGAGTACCGGTAGTTGCGTCTGGTTCTGCATGCTTGGTCAGCCCATCTCGCTCAACGTTTCTACAGATCTTGATCAAGATGCAGATCTAAATTTGATGCTTCTTTGATTCAAACAAGTCTGAAATTACCTTTACAAACTACTCAGATTTGGAAGCGTACCCATGCTGCTTCCTAGCACTGATATCCAACGTGAAACACCTCACAGTCTCTAGCAGCTGGCTAACAAAATGTGGGGGTTCCCTGTTGAAAAATGGCGTGGTCTCAGGGTAGTAGCGGCTTATGTGGAAATAGCACCTCGTAGGGTCAAACTACTGTGGCTAACCATTTAGGTGGGGGGCTAAACGAGCGGTATGGGTAATTTGTAGTGCTGCCGTTAAAAGTTAGCGTGTCATGTGTTGGGCCATTAGCGCGGAGGCCTTCGGGTTAAAATGGTCCTTTTCGGGGTGTCTGTCTAGCTCCAATGGATGGTTTGGAATGCATACATGTCAGTTATAGATGTATAGATGTCTATTATGGGGTTTGATGAGCATGGAGTAGAATTAAACAATCATCGGAGTACGCCGTATTAAAGGTGGCCGTGTCCGTGACACATGGTTGTTCCCGCACCCTTGTACCTGAAAGAACATGTCACAGGTCGTATACCGAATCTTGTGCACGTACAAGGGTGTCTGCATCGTACGTACTCCATGTACTCCATTCAACGTGTGTTTCGAGCACATCGGCGACTCTACAGGCTGTGGAAGCACCGAACAATCATGCAGGGTAGTTACAGCTTACAGCGGAGGGTGTGAGCGGGTCGGTTCAACCTCGTAAAGCGACGCTACGGATTATGCCTTATCCACCAGCGTGCCCCGATCGTCCCGTCTACAAGTGGTATTTCACCGATGGTCGGCCCCACACCCCTGGAATAAGATAATACGAGAGTTGCAGTTGCCGTTTTCGGCCGATCTCCCCGGACTCTTTAGAGTGTTTACCACCACGTTACTGTATTCACGGAAACAGAGAATTAGCCCACCGTAGCTGTCCGATTGCACAGTGTACGGGCTTTTGGGTCGGGTGGGTGCAAGATCGGACTTGTTCGGGGGGGGTGTCTTTAGCTTTGTCCAGCTAATTAGTCTGTTGCTGCCTACCCCTGGAGGGTGTTTAGCAGCCTAAATCCACATCTCCGAAGGGCTCGGGGTGGAGGAGGGAGTGGAGGTTGAGGGGCTTACAGCGTCGTCTATTATTTGATCCCGCCAATCACAGGGCTGGATGGGGCGGTGGAATTTTATTTTCTCTCCCGCCGTTGCTTCTTTGCTCTCTTTTCCCACCACTGTGCGATTTCCTCGCTCTCGGCTATTAGTCTCACTGTCTCTTTTCACCCAGTAGTCCACCTTCGCTGCATGGTTTAGGTACTGCAGGTTGGCTCAGCAAAGTCAAAAGGAGGCCCCGAAATAGATACGAGGTGGAATGAGTATCATGTGATTGCGGCAATATGGACCGGCCGGAGGAGGTGGCTGGGACGTGTCACGTGGAAGGGACCGCTCCTGAAACACGGCCCCGCGTGCATTTAGTGTTTTATTATCGACCTCGGGCCCATTCGAAACGTCCGCCTTCACACCACCACACTCTGTAACAAGCTCTGCAATCCTCAAACAAGAAACGCTGGTTTCAAAAGAGACGCAGCCACAAGGTTAGCTCCAAACGCTAAGCGCCAAAACCCAAAGTTTAGAGGGGGGTGGGAGGTGAAAAGCAGTGTCTTTGGAAAAGCGCAAAATTGACGGACTTTTGGCAGCTGGCCCTTAACTGCGCTGTGGAGGGGGGGGAGTAGGACACGAAGTGCCCTCGACACGGGCTACCGTGTTTGCCAAGACGTGACCAGTGCCAGTGCCAATACGAAGAACCAATACCACACCTCCAGAGACAAGCAAAAGCCAATACAGAGTAGACAAATCCACCGTCCTCCATGCAACTGGAACAATGGAGAGAGAGGCCCATCCTCCAACGCCGGAAATACCGCTACGAGAGGGAAAGAAGCGTCCCATACGTGTCGGAGAAAGGGTCCGAGCAACGGCGTGGGACCGTGGCCAGCCCTTGCGCACAAAGACAGCGGCTCGCTCAAGCCGGTGTGGCCCTTCTCAAACCAAACCAAATGCCAAACCCACAAACTCTAGACGTAAACTCAAATGGGCAATCTTGGCCAAAAGACAAATCTACTCTCCAAAGATCGTCGTTTTCATTATCTGCTAATAACGACGGGCCGTACACCAGTTGATCCAAATATTGAGTCGTCCCCGCCGCCCCTGCCTCAGCTCGACCAAAGACGTCTCACACTCTCAAGACACTCGCTCTCCAGCCACACAGTAACAGCCACACTCTTGTTGCACTGACACACACACGCCCTAAGCCGCCACACGACTCTTTTGCGCGGCCACTTCACACATATATGCCACAAACACACGGTTGGTAATCACAGACATTTCGACATGTCTTCAATCAGAGATATGCTGCCCCAGTTGGCACGCGACGCCCTCGCACAAGTCGACGACAGTGAGTAGAACAGGAGGACTTTCAGGGAGGATACCAGCGCCCCTAGACGCGTGTAGGCCCACAATTCTGGTGGTAATTACTGCGCTCATGTGGTGACTGCACGGTTGCACGAGATACACCAGTAGCTGGGCTAACTGGGCCATGGCTACTCTTTTACAACATCTAACACAGTGAAATTCTTTCTGGCGACGGCACCAGCAAATTGGCAGCCGGGCCAAATCATCCGGCGCTACTACCTGCCGACCGAAGAGTTCATCAGCTGCGTGCTGTGGAAGGGCCTCTATCATATCACAGGAACAGACATTGTTCGATGCATCAGCTTCCGGTTCGAGGCGTTTGGGCGGTCGATAAAGAACCGCAAAAAGTTCGAGGAGGGCATTTTTTCCGACCTGCGAGGCCTCAAGTGCAACAGCGACGCCGTGCTCGAGTCCCCCAAGTCGCCGTTTCTCGAGTTTCTGTACAAAAACAGCTGCATCCGGACCCAAAAGAAGCAAAAGGTCTACTACTGGTTCAGCGTGCCCCACGACCGGCTCTTTGTTGACGCTCTGGAGCGTGACATGCGACGAGAGCTCAACAACCTGGAGCCCACGACAGAGGCCCATGCAGAGCCCGCCAAGAGCTTCAACTTCGACCTCAACGAGAGTTTGTACGAGCAGCTCATGAAGGTGACCAACGGCGAGGGAATCCCGGCAGTGGGAACGCTTCCAGGAGGAGGACAGAGTGGAGTTGGACCCGGAGGAGTAGGACTGCCCGGAGGAGGGGTTCCAGGAGTAGGAGGACCAGGTGGCCCAGGTGCAGGACAAGGACACGGCGGGCCAGGTGTGGTGAACGGCTCCGTGCCTCCGGAGGGACCCACGGGCCAAATTGCATCTCAGACGGTGGCCAACCAGAGTGCGTATGCGCTGAGCGACTATCTGAGCACGCCCACCGAGTACCTGACGTCCATGCAGCAGCAATTGCAGAACCAGATCCAGCTCAACCAGCAGCAGATGGCCAGCAACCCTGAATACAACCAGATGGTGCAGCTGGGCGGGTCTATTTTGCATGGTCAGCAGCAACATCCCCAGCAACAGCAGCAGCAGCAACCTCATCAACAGCAACAGCAACAAACAAAGGTGAAGGAAGAGGGCGATGACCCCCAGTCTTCCGACTTTCCGCTCGACTACTTCCCCCCTACAAACATAGACATGCCGTACCTGGACTCTCTCTACGAACAGGCTCCTCTTTCTGCGACATATGCGGCATTCCCCTTTGACCAGAGCATGAATGCCGCCACTGCCCTGATGACACAGCAACAGGGCCATCCCGCAGGATCCGGTCAGCCTCCTGCTGCGCCTAATACCTCTGCGCCTGGCAAGCAGTACCCGTCGTCCATTATTCCCGACTACCCCGACTACGAGCTGGAGCACCAGACTTACATTATCAACGGCAAGGTGATCCATGGTACCGACTACCGGCAGAATATGGTGATCAAGACGCCGCTGTTCTGGGACTTTGTGGAGAACAAGGACGGCCAGGGGGCCCAGCATCCCATGCCTCCGTCTTCACAGCCCCAGGCGGCATCCCATGACTCGTCGGACGAGTCCGAGTCGAAAAAACGGACTAGTGCCGAGTTTGAGAGAGACGACCGAGGAATCAAACGAGCCAAGAGCGGTGTTTTTGACAAACAACAGGATACGGACACTCAGTCGGACGCTGGATCGGTGCACGAGGAAAACAACGAGTCGTACATGCTCCAGTCCGGTCCCCATATTTCGGAGGTGCCCAAATCGTACCGAAACACGTCATTGGCCGCTTCTCTGGCCCGCAACGGCATTACTAAAAAGGGCAAGGTCCCGCCACCTTTGAGTCTGGCGAAACCCGGCATGGGTGGAGCGGCTCAGCCGGTGTTTCATGGAGGAGGAGGTCATCACGGTCTCGGACAAGTTGGGCATGGAGGACCGCATTCGGGACCTCATGACACAGCCGGCACGTCCGAGTACTCCACCATCATAGGAGAAGATGGGCTTCCTCATTACGTCCAGAGGGAGTAGAAAACGGAGTGGAGTGGCAACATTCAGATTGTATTTATAGGTGTATGCTTAATCATAATTGTTGGATGGATAACTTGTATAAAATGTATTTTAAGGTGTTTATTTGTGAGACCTGTACAAGCGAGTAACTGGAGTGAGTAGCTAGACTGTAGGCAGATGCAAGATAAGGTGATTGGTTGATCGAATGTGATTTATACGTGTCTTTTGAGAACTGTTGTCTCTGCTGATACTAATTGTGGCTATCATGACTACACGGCTCTTTACGTGTTTTTTTTTTAATTAAATTAATTTTGGTATTGGAGGCTGTGCTCGAGATCGGATATTATCTAGAACGATTCTTGGCAGTCCCTTAGGACGCTTGGCCTGTCTCTGTGGCCACAATTTATGGAGAAAAGAAAATATTATGCGCTAGCGCCAGGAGTCAGGAGTTGACAGGAGGGGGCTGCAACATATTGCCGTATACGAGCTGAGAGCTTGTTATCAAAAGAATATTAACACGACGGTAATTCCGACGTTGTATACCGAGGCAAGTGGCTTTGTGCCCTACATACGCTACTATAAAAGGCGGTCCGGTGAGTACCTTGGACTGCTCAGCCCTTCCCTAGGCTTGGTTGTGGCTAGTGAAGAGGCGTGGGCTTGTGTTAGACCGTTGATGACGTCAGGTGGGGCCACTAGTGATATAAGTTGACTGGCCACATTCCACTGACTGCTAGCGGCTACCAGTAGGTGCTGGTATGACAGTAGTCTATTCCGTGGAGTCCATTCAGGCTGATAATATTTCGACTTTTTCTCAAGAGCAGTCAGATGTCGTAGATCGGATCAGAGGCCTTTGCATCTTCTAGTTATCACTAATTGTGTGGTATTTATTTATGCTTACAGCTCTGCTGCTTGCTGATTATCTTATATACACGACCAACAGCTAAACTGCTGGTCCTGTCGTTAGCTATGTACATTATCTTGCGTTGGTGTAAACCTCGGTGACGTCGTCGATATCCTCAATGGACTCGATGAAAGCCTGGAACACCATGGCCCTCTGTTCGTTCTCAATGTCCACCATGGTATCTTCGTTGGCGATGTAGGAGATGGAGAAGTCAGACACAACAATGCCACTATCCTGCACGGCCTTTGCAACGGCTCCGGTGTCCTGCACATCAGTGTACAGGGTGTAGGACTCGACGTTTCCCTCGTGATCAATGTCTTCCTCCACGTCCTCGGCTCCCCACTCAATGGCCCGGTCCATGACGTCTTCAAAGTCGAGCACGGTGATCTGCTCGACCTTCTTCATGGGGTTCGAGGCATCAGGAGCGACCATGGACTTTTGCTCCTTCATGATGGTGATGCAGCCCTTTCGGGTAAAGAGAAACTGGACTGTAGAAGGAAAGGCGATTCCGGAGTTTTTGCCGGCGGCTCGGTTGAAAGGAGTGTTAAGCTGAGCCAACAGACCGTTTCGGTTGGATGTCAGACACTCGATAATGAGCGAGACACCGGAGGGACCAATTCCCTCGTAGAAGACCTGCTCGATCTGCTTCTCCTTGGCGTCCAGACCGGCTCCTCGGCGAATGGCAGCGTCAATGGTCTTCTTGGGCACGTTGTAGGACTTGGCGGCATCGATGACGGTGGCCAGACGGATGTTGCCTGCGGGATCAGCTCCTCCCATCTTGGCGGCCGTTGCAATCTGGTTTCCAAACTTGGTGGCCAGGTTGCCCTTGATGGCGTCGTTCTTGGCCTTGGTGTGCTTGATGTTCTGCCACTTGGAGTGGCCCTTGAGACACTGGGTGGTGGTCGAGAAGGCTCGCGAGGACACGTTTCGTAGCAGCGACATTTGGGTGATGGTGGTGAAATGAAAAATGGTTAATCCGAAGGTTTGGCTCCATGCATGTCGAGCAGTGGAGCGGTAAGCCAAGTGGTACGACAAGTACCCGGGAAAAGCGGCAATTCTCTGGGAAGGAGTTGAGGGGAGGTATACTGGGGGCTGGCTATATTTTGTGATTTTTTTTTCGTTTTTCGGCTGTCTTTTTTATGTCTTTGCTTCCATACCTTTGGTTGATTGTTCTCGAACTCATGGAATCAACCGTTGGATATTAAAACGACCAAAGACTGACTTTCACACTGGCTTTGACGTGAAAACCGCGGAGTTGGGAAGATTCCCTTTGTGAAGAGTTAGTTGGGAGTTTAGTTAGGGTATAAATAGATCTGGATGTCGTTCAAAATGGGGTTAATGTTGAATATTTTTGAAATTAGAAAATCAGATTCTCTCTATAATCTCTTTTGAACCAAATTAATAGAAAAAAGCGCTTTATTTCAGTCAAATCCGCTGTCTCTTACAACCTCCGCAATATGCACTGTCGTCTGAGCCATCAGCCTAAACCTGAACTGATGAGATAGGTATTCTACAGAACGAACAAATGCAGTATAAAAATAAATATACAATCCGATTTACTCCTAATTCTTTGCTTAGTCATATTTGTTACACCCCACCCACCCTCCATGCACACCCATTTTGCCCTCCCCCTTACCCTTACTAAGCCAACTTACCTGACGCACATCTCGACGACACCGTACATGGACATTGCATCGACAACACCATCACCACACAGCACACGACACAATGTGAGTAGCCCAAGAGGAGGCTCGCCAGCACCCAATTGCTCCCATACTAACCCAGGGCAACCACACAAAAAGACCGAGAGTTTCTGGCCGTGATCGGCGACGAGGATTCCGTCACAGGTCTGCTGCTGGCCGGAATTGGACATGTGTCTGATGACGCTGAAAAGAAGAAGAACTTCTTCGTGGTGGACGCCAAGACCGAAAACGACGCCATCGAGAAGGCGTTCGACGAGTTCACCAACACCCGAAAGGACATTGCGATTCTGCTCATCAACCAGCATATCGCCGACAAGATTCGGTTCCGAGTCGACACATACACACAGGCCTTCCCTGCGCTGCTGGAGATCCCCTCCAAGGACCATCCCTACGTTCCCGAGAAGGACTCGGTGCTGCGACGAGTCCGACGTCTGTTTGGTGACAGCTAGACTAACTTATTATTTTCACGAGTGCTTCCAGCGTAGGGGTAGGAGACTGAGGCGAATCAGACATAGATAATGGCAATTGATTATTGTTGGAATGGACAAGGGGCTATGGCTTTTGTAGTAGTTGCGGTTGTATGGTGTTGGAGTAAGTGGTACTTTGTTAGTGCTAAGATAGTGCAAGTTTCAGTATTCCAGCAATGTCCCCAATGTAAAAGAACTCAGGTAGAAATACGTGGATATTACCTCCGCTATATAAATTATTCATAGCTACAAATAATACTCCCTCTACGCAGATGTCTCGTTATGTGTGTTGTCATTCATCTATAGACTAGTCTATTTCTTACCCTTCTTCTTGTTCTTCTTGTTCTTCTTCTTGTTGTTAGAAGAAGCGGCGGGTTTCGAGTCCTCCTGCTTGTCGTCCTCGTCGTCGTCCTCATCTCCATCTTCCTCATCCTTGTCTCCCTCAGTAGTCTCCTCAGGAGTCTTGGAGTCGTCCAGGGACACCTCAGCAAACTCATCAGCAAGCTGAGAAGGTGATTTCAGCGTCTCAGGGTCGGGTTTGGTCTCTTCGGGCTTGGTCTCTTCAGGCTCAGTCTTGGTTTCAGGTTCGGGTTCAGTAGGCTTGGGTTCATCGGTCAGAGTCTTGGTCTCAGGGACAGTCTCAGGAACGGGCTCAGGCTCGGTCTTCTCCTCAGCCTTCTCCTCAACCTCAACCTCTACAGGCTCGACAGAATCAGTGGTAACAGCGTCTTCAGGCTCCTTGACCTCTTCAGCCTTCTCCTCAGCTTCAGGCTCAACAGGCTCGACAACCTCAACCTCCTCCTCCTCAATGGTATCAGGGTCAGGCTCACCGCTAGGACCGTCGTCAACAGTATCAGGATCGGGTTCTCCGCTAGGTCCATCGTCCACGGTATCAGGGTCAGGTTCTCCACTGGGTCCATCAAGATCAACCTCAGCCAGAGACTCAGCAACATCATTGGCAGCAACCTCACTCTCGAGCTGGGCATTGAGAGGGTCCTCGGCAATCTCCTCGGCCTCAGTGGCACCCTCTGTGAAGATGGAGTGTCGAGTGTTGGATCGATCAAGAGCAGGTTCAGTAGCAGCAGGAGTAGACTCGACAGGAGCAGGCTCGGCAGGAGTGTGAGCAGGCTCGGTGGATCGAATCGACTCACGAATGGAAGGAGAAGAAGGAGCACCGGCAGCTCGCTTGTACTGAGATCGGTGCTTGGGGTCGGAGTCCAGGTAGAAGTTTCGCACGTTGACCATCTTCTTGTCCATCTGACAGGCACGCAGCCACTCGGGCAGAACAACAGGGATGTTCATGTCCACGGCCTTCTCCCACTGAGCTCCCTGAGCCTTGGTACACACGAAATGGGTGGTGTCCAGCTTGACTTCACTCTGAACAGGCTTGGCATGAATGTCTTCCAGAGCCTCATCAATCTCAGCCTCGGTCACAGTGGTCATGTTGGCGTCAATCTCGCCAACGCACACAGTGATACCCCGGAGATCGGTCATGCTGTGGGTCTCAATCTCCAGCAGATTGGACTCATAGGTGCCTGCAGTGGTATAGAGAACCAGCTGGAAAGTGTAGTTCTTCTCAACACCGAATCCAGACAGCTTGGTGGCGGTTCGAACCAGCGGGTTGGGAATGTGTCCGCACCAGATTCCGTCTCGCAGCAGCACCAGCTTCTTGATATCGGCCTGGGCAATTTCAATAGGATCCCATTCCAGCACAACTGAAGTCTGGGTGATGTTTTTGGCGCTCAGAACGGGAGCCTTGGGCTTGGCAGTTCCGTAAGTCTCGAGCAGCTCCTTCTGCAGCTTCTGGAAGCTGTCCTCCTCCTGTTTCTCAGCTCCAGAGTCCTTCTCACAGGTGATCTTGACAACAGAGCCGGCCTCAGCATCGTCAGGAAGCAGAATGGTGGGGAATTCAATGAGGTGGTGGTCCTTGGTGAGCAGCAGCGCCAATGAGGCGTCAAGCTTGCCGACAGTAAGAGATACTTCGACCATTGTAGTTGTAGTGTAGTGTTTGCAGTCTGGAGATATGAGATGTGATATGCGTGTCTGTAGGCGAAGGTTTGGTCACGTGTTGGAATGTACGTGTAAACGTGTGCTGCGCAATTAGGGGGATGTAAGAGATGGTAACGTTTTTCGCGCTGGTCACGACTACAGTCTTGTAATTCTCAAAAAGTATTTATATCCGCTTTTTCGCCTTCTTACTCCTCACACCTTACTGTTGGCTCTACTCAGCCTGTGCATAATTAAGTTCAGTCCCAAGTCGACGATATCGCTACATACAGTGACGCACAGGCTCCTGAGCAACAACCCCGACAATCACAATGAAGGCAGTCGTGGCAGTGAGTATGAGCAGGTGAGAGCATCCCCGGCCGACACAACTAACACAGCCCGGAAAAGCTTGGTTCTGTACCGTTATTTCTGCATTTGGCATCGTCATTCTCGGCGTGCTGGGTCTGCTGTTTAAGAGCGGCAGTGAGTCCATGGTCGGATCTATCAACGACCCTAAGGACGGTGCAGCGTGAGTATTGAAGGAATTGGAACCGATGAGCCAATTGGAGGCTACTTTGACGACTACACGACAGCTCCTTAGAAGCAGACGACAATTCGACGACACAATGGAAACAGACGACAAATGGTTATGATACAAGTGAAATCTTCGAGCAGATTTATTCTTGCCGTACTGTTGTCTCGTTTCTGCTTTCGTTGTCTTTTTGACTGTTCTCGTTGATGCGCGTTACTCTCCTTGATTCTGTCTAACACAGTGTCGCTTCGACCATCTTCAGCGCAGTGCTGGTGTACATCATCCTCTTTGTATTCTGCGGACTCCAGATTGTCCTCAACAACCGACAGTCACAAATCCGTCTCTAGATATGACACTGACGTAATAATGTATTTATTCACCCTGAGTACGAGGCTATCATTATATTACTATGTACACTACTGTCCGTAGACGTTCTCAATAACACTGATGGCATGGCTACTGAGATCGGGAAAGTCCTGAACCATATGGCCCAGCCGAGTCTGACCAAAAGGAGACTCGGGTCGTAGCGAATACACAAAGGCAGCTACCAGACAGTCCAGAGAACTGATTTCCTTCAGTTCAAACCCCTTGTCCTGGACTCCGAAAAACTGCGTAGGGCTTTCAGCCAGCAGCTTGGAAAACGCACTCAGAGCGTCGTGTCCTCGGCAGTAAATCTCTTCAATCTCAGGATGAGTGTTGTAAACAGACTCCATAGTCGAAACCAGTCGAGTAGGTAGCCTGGTGCTCTGTTCCATGGCCGAAGCGAGGTTCTTGTGGTCAGTGATGAGATCCTGCATGAATCTGATCTTGAGAGGCTCGACAAATCGGGCTTCTGTGTTGGATTCGAGCGACTTGACGCTCAGGAACATGTCTTCAAACTGCTGGGAGTAGGCCGGGTCCAGAATCGTCACGATCCACGCATGGTAGAGGTTGAAGAACACCAGTGCACTGAGAGTGTTGATTTGCGGCGTAGAAGGCACCAGATTCTTGTAAATGGAGTTGAACGTCAGAAACGTTCGGTTAGAGGGCTGCTGGACCAATAGGGGCAGCTTACCGTCCATGTTGGCAAGATGCGAAACTGTAGCTAGCTCGGTCGATTTTTGGGGATGAAAATGCGAGAGCAGCAATTGCACACTCAGACTCGTGGGATCTGTGCAAAGCGTCGTTCCTAGGTCCCCCTGGTGCCCATAAGTGTACAGATAAAAGTCTGGTTTGTCGGCTGATCCGCCTCCTACCACCTTGCAAGCGGCCTGATCGGTTTCAGAGACCTCAAGGGGAGGCAGCTTCTCGAGAGGAAACGCGTCGAAAAACGCTTTGATCGGTGCGGGCACTTTGAGCATGGCTGTAGTGGTTGTGGTGTAGTGTGCAATTTTCCAAGCGCTCTAAATTTCCGATAGTGGGGGGAAACTCTATCCTCGGGATTGCATGAGAAATAGCTCTAAGACTGATGAAGCCTGTTAACTAAACAACCACAGCAAACAGGTACTCTCACGCCATGAACATACAGCAGCTCAGGACTCTCGGCTCGAGGGCCGTGGTGCGTTCCCTCAAATACACCTCTCTACGGTTCAGCTCGCAATTGGCCATCACAGACCCTCTCCACATTTACCAGAACAAAGTGGCTAGTGGAGAACTAAAGGCAGATGAGGCCCAGTTGCGAGTGGCCGCTGAGCTCCAGAAGCTATACCATCGACTCAAGGACTACACTCCTCCCCAGGACTTTCAACGCAAGGTGTCTGCTCTTCAGACGCAACTTTTGGAGATTGAGAAGGAGGCAGCTGGAGAAGATATGACGGCGTCTCAGATCAAAAAGAAGGCTCCCAAGCCGTGGTACAAGCCCGACTTGCGGTCTATGGAGATGGTCAAGACTCTGACTGACGAAGAGGAGCTCATCAACTTCAACTCTCCTCAGGGTCTGCTTATCCATGGAGAAGTGGGCTGTGGTAAGAGTATGTTGATGGACATGTTTGCCGACTCTCTGCCCCACCAGTCCAAGAAACGAATCCACTACAACAATTTCATGCTGTCGTTGTATGGAAGTATTCATCGACTGACGCAAGAGAGACAAGACAGACTTCGATCTGCTGAGACTCTTCTTGGTAAGGAGGCAGATGCTTTGCTTACAGACTACATTCTGCTGGAACTGGCGCAGGACATGATTGAGAACCATACAGTGCTTCTGCTTGACGAGTTTATGCTGCCTGATATGGCTGCTGCTAAAATCGTCAAGACACTGTTCATTTACTACTTCAAGTTTGGAGGAGTGCTTGTGGCCACCAGTAACCGTCTGCCTAAGGACCTCTATGCCACCAACTTCTCCAAGACGCAGTTTGAGTCTTTCCTGACCATCCTCCAGGCCAGATGTGTCACTCATAACATGCAGAGTGATACTGACTACCGAGAAGTGCTGTCTGGAGAACAGGCTACTGGAGAGGATAAGCCTCTTGTCAAGTACCACGTTAATGATGCTAGTGGAGATAAGGCTTGGGAAGAGACAATCAAAGCTCTTTGTCCTTCTTCTGAAGGTAAAGAGGAAGAGATTCTTGTCTATGGACGTCCTCTGGTTGTCCCCTGGACCAAGGACGGTGTAGCCATGTTCAAGTTCAGTCAGCTGATTGAAAGACCTTTGGCTGCTGCCGATTTCATCTCTCTGGCTTCTAGATACCATACTATTATTGTTGATGAGGTTCCCGTCATGACTCTGGCCAAGAAGAACGAGGCTCGACGTCTCATCACGCTTTTGGATGCTGCCTACGAGTGTCGATGTCAGCTCATCATTCGAGCTGAAGCTGGCTCTGATTCGCTCTTCTTCCCTGAAATCGACGACCCCGAAAAAATGAAGGAGGAGGCCGATATCCAGGCCCAGGAAATGTACTCAGACACTCTACAGGATATTGAGAACCCCCATAGACCCAACGTGGCCTCGTACGATACTCCCACTGGTCAGCGAGATGCAGATGAGCAACTGAAGGTCATCAAGCCTACTAATTTCGCCGATACTACAGCCTTTACTGGAGAGGACGAGAAGTTCGCCTACAAGCGGGCTGTGTCTCGTCTCAAGGAGATGACTCAGAGTCCGCACTGGAAGGTGGAGAAGTGGATGCCTTTGCCTGCATCTGATCGACCCTGGGAGGTGTTCACCAAGTCGGAGAGCTACAAGGAGCAGGAGAAGAAGCGGGCTCTTACAGACGAGGCTGCTTCTTTGGCAAGCATGGGTTTCCGGCCTGTCAAGACCGTGGCTCCTAATGCCCCTAAATTCAATGAGTCGCATTTCTGGTCCATGATTTCGTGGGGAGACCGTGTGCCTAAGGATGAGATTGCTGCAAGATGGAGAAAGGGAGTGGACGCTTACCAGAAGTAGCTAGAAATTATAACTGAATATACATGTACATATTGCTACTGGTACCGGTACGGTTTGTAGAGCTACAGGTGGTTTGACCATCAATTAAATTTCATTAAGAGAGACTGATACAAGATGAATACAAAATGAATACAAAATGAATACAAAATGAATACAAAATGAAGCTGTTGAAGAACTGTATTAGTTGAGAAAATAAAATGAGTACAAGTAGAGGGAAGAGAAGAGATAATAATAGAGAGAACTTGAAGTACCTGGTACGGTAAAATAAGAGGAAAAATGAAAGGGAAAAAAATATAGATCCAAGAGGAGAAGACGAACAAGAGGAATAAGAGGAATAAGAGGAAGGCGAACAAGAGAAATACTACTGCAATTACGATAGAAAAGAGAAATAAAAGAGAAGAAAAGAGAAGAAAATAGAGAAATAAAATAAAAATAAAATAAAAGAGAAATAAAAGAGAAATAAAAGAGAAATAAAAGAGAAATAAAAAAGAAATAAAAAAGAAATAAAGAGAAATGGAAGAGAAGAGAAGAGAAATAGAAGAGAAATACTGTAGAAGAGAAATAGAAATGAAAAAAATGAAGAGAAATAGGAATGAAATACAAAAGAAATAGGAATGAAATACAAAAGAAAAACGAAAAGAAAAGAAAAACGAAAGAAAAACGAAAGAAAGAAGGAATAATCCAGAAGTCTGGTTACGAGGCAAATACAATCCAATAAATTCAAATAAGAGCAAAAAGAAAAAAGACAGAAAAAGAAGTAAGAGAAAATCAGAAGAGAAAAGTGAGAAGAAAAGAAACAAGAGAAAAAGACTGAGAAAAAAGAAATCTGAAGAGTGTTTACGCCCTAAACACCTTTCAGCTACGCACTCATTCTCTACGCCATCGAACTTGTAGCTACACTTCCCCAGATCGATTCAAAGATCCCCTACGTGGACCAAGGATAAAGGCTCTGATGTCTGTCTGCAGCATGAAGTGTATCATACAGACTGAGAGAGAAAACTTCCCGTGGATCTGAAGGAGGATTCGCTGCACACCACTATAATGAGATGGCTAGGTTACAGCAGAAGATCGGGAGAGTTTGGACCATGTGAGCCATGGATATCGGAATCGAAGTGTGGAGGGGGAGGGAGAATCGAAATCAGGAATCGGAAGTGCAATCATTGGAAAAAAGGGGACTGTGAAAAAACCGGGTGAAGCGAGGAAAAAGAGGACAAAACAGAAAGTTCGATTGGTGAATGATAAAGACATTCACTCAGCCTAACATCTCTGAACAAAAGCAAAAGCTCTACATAGAAAAGCCATTGAAGCCAGGGAAGCCCACCGAACCACTAGTGCAAGGGGGACTCCTTAGACGGTGACAACGATGTGACACCCATAGGAACGACCTGTTGTACTGAGCATGGATCTCAGAGACGGAGGACAAAGACCTTCCAAAAAAGATAAAGGTGCTTTGGCAACACCGACTCCAACGACCAAGCCAGAACAGCAGGGTCTACAAGACGACCAAAAGCCCTACTTGCTGTGATAGCATGTAAGCAGTGAAAAAAAAAATGCTTTGTATGCAATAGAATAAATAGAAGGGGGGTATTGCTCACCTGAACGGTGAACTCGGAAGAACAAAATGAAAACAGATATCAAAAAGTAGGGTATAGGGGGGTTAGTGAGTGGGGGGTTAGTATGGTGGCACAAGGAGCAAATGTGGTTAGTAGAGAGTGTGTTAGTAATAACGCAGAGACTGGCGTCATACAGAGAGAACAAGTTTTAGTCAAAATAGCTTCCAAGGAAGCAAAGTCTCGCGTGAGTGAGGAGAGAAAGGAAAAGAAAAACTCGATGCAACGAGCGAATCGAAGGTTCGAGTGATTCGAGTCTACAACTGAATCTACGAGCTCGCCAACGATATTGGTACCGTCGAGCCCCTTCAGCTGCGAAAAATAAGTAGCGTCGAAATACCTCAAGCAGCTGGAAGGCGACCAGGTAAATATCGTGGTGTGGAGCAAAAAATGTACAACATATCAAACGAGAGTTGCAAATCCAACGGACCAGCAGAACCTCCCAAGGAAAAAAGCAATGCTTTTGTTGCGTTCGTGGAGAATCGGAATATGCAACAAGTTTCGAAATAATATGCCCCATCTCTGGGTAGAGATGAGTAAATATCTGGCCGTTCATGTTGGCCGAATCATGAGTCATGGTAGCGATATCATCAATTGTATTCTTGAGGAAAAGGAAAAGAATAGCAAGCGATAAAGAAAAATAACGCGAATCGGCACATACGCCGTAAATAATGGGGACTGCGGGGTGTCCTAAAGGACAAATGGAAAAAGAAAATGCAGCAAAATAAAAAGGAACAAGGAAGCAATATAAATAGGAACGGCACAAACGCCTCAATAAATATGTGGGTCAAAATAAACCCATGTCATAAGACATTTTTGGAGAGGACTTTTTTTGTTTTCTTGGTCATGCCGATTGTGTGTGTGCTTATCACGGGTGAGAGGGTATATAATGCAACGTGATCAAGCACAGGTGGCGTAGACAGAAAAAAAAAAGTTGGAAAAAAAAAGACAATACAGCGGGATTATGCGGCGGTTACTTCAGCGTCAACTTTCTCCAGATTGTTGGCTGTCGGAGGTGGCTGGTTTTGGACGCTGGGTGTTAGTTGCGTGGAATGTCATCATAATGCCATGAAGACAAAACAAAACCAAAAGAAAAAAAAAATACTCACCTCTTATCGAAGTCTTGGTCGGAGATGTGAGAGGCGTTGATCACTCGACCTCCGAAATATCGTTGGTGGAGGTTGTTGACCGCCTTGACACAGTCCATCTCGTTGAGGAACCGGAGGTAGACTTCTCCCTTCTCCACTTCCAACGAAATTGATGCTAATGGACCGTACTTATCCTCACACTCGAGTCGAACGTCTTCTCGGAGTTCTTCAACCCAATTGCCGGTTTCCCTGTGGTTAGTAATGTTTCTCTGTGTTGTGTTTGTCGTTGTGTTTGTCGTTGTGTTGATACTCACTCGCTGTAGTTGAACATGTTGCGTAGAACGGCACACTTGGAGGGAAACTCGGAAGTCTTCTCAGCCTGCTCGGTCTCGTGCTTGAACACCGGCGAGGCTCGCTGCTGCTCTTCTTGTCGCTGCTGCAGACGCTTGTCCTTGAGCTTGAGCTTCTGGTTTTGACGGTCCACAGCCAGCTGAGTGGCCACCTGGTCTGCAGAACGAGAAACTCCATCAGCAGCCAGAAGACCAATTTCGGTGAGGATCTGACGGGCCTTGGTGGCGCCTCGCTCTCCCAGACCGAGACCAACTCGCAGCTTTCGGCCAGCAAGCTCGAAACCATTCATCTTCTCCAGAGCAGTCTTGGCGTCGTCAGGGTTGACGTACTGAATGAAGCAGTAACCCTTGGACTTGCCTGTCTTCTCCTTCTGGAGGTCGGCAAACTCGATGGGACCGAAGGCCTCGAAGATCTGGATGATTTCGCCTTCAGAGACACCGAAGTAGATGTTGCCAACATAGAGACGATGGAATCGAACACTGTCAATGGTAGATGCTGTGCCGGTGGGGGAGCTGGCAGTTCCGTTAGTGGTGGGCGTACTGTTTCCGTTGCCGTTGCTGTTGCCGTGACCGTTACTGCTGGCAGTCTTGTGGTTAGACTCGGCCTGCTCTGGTCGGTTTCGAACACTGTCAGTGCACCGCACGAGAAGCGACTGGCCATGCAGAGAACGGCCGGTGAGCCCAATAGCTCGAGTCACGGATGCAACGTCTTCAAACTCGACAAAGGCCACGCCTCTGCATCGACTGCTCCGGTCCTTCACCAGAGAAACATCATGCACGGGGCCGGCCTCCTCAAAGAAGTCAAAGAGCTCGGTAGACTGCACGTGGGGAGCCACCTGCTGAACGTAGACGGTTCGCTTATCTCGCTCCTCAGATGACAGCTCGGGGTTCTTGGGGACGGGGCCACGACGCTCGTAGTTGCGCTCGTGCTCCGACTCCCACCGTCGGTACCGGGCTCGAGCTCTTTCGCTGTCTCGGTTGCGGTACGTATCCCACTCCTGGACCCACTCTGGACGGTATCGTTCCCAGCCGTTGGCGTTACGGCTATCTCGGTCGCTCGGACGGGGAGGCTTTCGATCAAAGTCTCGAGCGTCCCTATCTCGTGAGTCTCTCTGGTCACGGTGCTCTCGAGCGTCTCGAGCGTCTCTGGAGTAGTCGGGGTAGTACGAGTTGCGGTTCTGTCGACGCTGGGGAGGGTCTTCTCGGGCCGAGCTTCGGGTGTAGTCGTCTCGTCGAGAGTCGGGGTGGCTTCGCTGTGGCGACTTGGACCGGTACCGTCGTCGGGTGTCTCGGTTCGAGCTGGCGATGGTAGCCTTGTCGCTGGCCGGTGGCGAGAAAAACTTGTCGGTGGGTGTGCTGGAAGAAGAGACCAGAGGCGTCTCTCCGTTCCACTTGGCCTCCTCGTTGGAGAACATTTCGTCGAGCTTGCGGTACTTGGAGTTGGAGGCTGCTCGCTGGCCCACAGACTCCACCTGCTTGGGTAGAGTGTCTGAGAGTGTTCGTTTGGCTGAGGAGGCGGGGCCCTTCTTTGCTTGCATGAGAGCCGCCTTGGTCTCGGATTTGGAGTCCGTAGAGCCCTCGTTAGCGGAGTTGGAGCCTGAACCCGAGCCACTGGAAGTCTCACAGTTGGAGCCCGAGTTGGTGCCAGAGCTGGTACTAGGGTCCTTCCCAGAGGAACCTCCGGAAGAGAACCCCGAGTCTCTGCCGTCTACTCCATTGGGGGAGTCGAGTGGCAAGCTGGTCGACACCTGCTCAGTGGCAGGCTGAGGCACATTGGTCGGCATGTTCTTTGAATGAAAACTGCGTCGTATGTGTGTGTGTCGGCAAGTAGTTGTGTGGTGTTAGCTGTGTGTGGCCACCGTATTATCGCTCAAATGAGAGTGCGAGTGGCGGGAGAAATAAATATGTCGTCGAGGCGCCTCTAGCTGTTTGCGCGACTTTGAGGTCGACGTTAACGGTGGTTGTTTGTGGGGGTGTTCGTGATGACGACGATGGGTCAGGAGGAAAAAAAGTAGACTTCTCAAAAAAATGTACTTTTAAAGAGAGAAGGGACACCCTACCGTCACGGGTTTCGGTAAAAAACCTTACATTGTGGTCTGTGCCAAAACCATAACTCTGTTGCTATTAGACACAAGAGACGCCTAAACGAGTCAAAAGTGTACATGCGATAGACTCCATCACAAGAGAAAGAAGGGACGGATGTGGCGACCTGGAGACTGAGCTAGAGCGCGTGGAGCGGCTCGGTCATGCTTTCTGCGTATTTCAAAAGAGCGGGGGGTCCCCGTGGAGTGACTCTCTTGTTTTCTACATTTTCTCTTTTTTCCCATGACCATTTTTTTGCCACCCATCACTTATATTCCCCGCTCGATGACCAATAACACCTCAGTCAATCGAGATCGAGAAGTTCAACCTGAGTTTAGACGCAGCCTAGAAGGAAAAACCGAAAGATGATACAAGCTGTGGAATGGGCTCGAATAAAAGGCAGTCGCCGATAAAGTATGTTAGTAGCGTCTTTAACTATGGCAATTGAAGAGTGTGCAAGACTACCGCAATTGGAAGACAGGGAGTGTGAGACACAGTGTGCTGTGCTATGATGGGCTCTTTTACGTTAGTCTTCAGGTTTTTCCATGATCGACCTTGAGCTCTTGGGAGCACTGAGGGTGAAAAAGAGGCCTTGACAGGGTACGGAAAAGTGCTCTGAAACGAGAAAGTACCACGTATAGAGGTGATATCTGAACAGCCCACAATTATTTTGCCTACTATACGTGCCTGTCACATCTCTAGCTGCGTCTTTAGCCTGTGGAGCTCATCTCATCTATTGTCGCACTAAGCCTGCATTGCCTTCAAGCTGCAATAGATCGATAATATGTGAACGTTAAAGAAGAAACAGCCCTTCCCCTTCCGCCCTCACAACCTTGTGCAGTGTGCTGTCAAATACGAGACATGGTTCATCACAGCCACGCCGAATATTCCCTCGAACGGTAGGGAAAAAAGACCTGTATGACGCTCTGCAGAATCTAAAGCGGATAAAAAGAAAACTCGCTAAAAATACATACGATACGTTCGATTGCAGGTGTGCATATGAAAGCCGTTGGGAGACTTTGAGGGTCTGACTAAATCTATAGTTATGATAACTACAAGTGGGGCTACTGTACGCTGAGCACACAGCCAGGTAAGATCGAAAAGCAAGCGCCAAGAGAGACTACCAGTAGAAATCTCGTATACACGTGACTACCAGTACAAGCCCTACCGCTGGTCTCTTTAGAGTTGCGGTCGGAGTCCAAAAGAATCGTCCGGATATTTACAGAAGGTTACATCGACAAAGATGCCCATCCAAAGTTGGGTCGTCAGCAATCATATATGTATATGCTGTGGCAAGCTCGGCTACCGACAGCGAAGCGCAGTAAGGGCAGTCGGTCCGAATACACCATCGCGAGGTACAATCGAAATGTGCAGCTTGTGGCTTTCCACCACCTCAATCCCGATGGTTTTCACGGAACAGCCAACTTATACCTTGATGGCAAACAATAGCACGGACTTATCATACCTTGCCCTAAAAACTAGAAATCACGTATTCGAATACGTGGTATAGAAAAGGGCTTTTATTATTTTGCTAACGAGGGTCGGACACAAAGTTGGACCGTGTATCCGGGATATGAAAAAGAGAGACACTCATCTATTACTATTATTACCTACCTGCTCTGAATGAGGAGGAAGGCCAGGCACAGGTAGCAAAGTCCCACCAATTTAAATTATTAAATAAAATAAAATTGAAAAGACCGTTATTCGGATAGTCTCCGAAAAGATACTACACCTAAACCCATCTTCAGAATTAGGAACAGCCACTACAAGTAGCTACCACTAGCGCCGGTTTCGTAACCTTCAGCTATGATAATAATAGTCTTCCTTGTCTGGCCTTCTGCCCTTTTATCTAATTAATAAGTTATGGATTACCCATGCATTAGCACGCTTTCTCATACACAACATGGGGACAATCGCTCCACTCTCCGCAATAAAGTACGTGATTTATGACTTCCTATACACATTTATATCGATACCCCTGTATTTGCTGTAACGTGTCCTTTTAATTCATTGCTATATTTTCCTTCTATACCTGCTATATACTGTACATCCACACTGGTCTCTCCAATCAGAGATCGACCCTCCACGGATGCTCAATGAGGAAACATAAACGTCGGAGAACCGGCACTACGTCTTCCCCGTAAGTTGTCACGGCTCTCTGTACGCGAATCGCCACGAGACTGCTCCCAGAAAGCTTCGTCCAGCTTCGTTCTCTTGGCTCCATGTGGTTCGTCTACATCACCAAAACCAGAACGACCTCTTCGAGAGGAGTTTCCCACAAAGGGACGTCGAAAGTGGTGCCGTGAGCGAGAGGTACGAAAAGGAGAGCCGGATCCAATAGGACACGGAAGCTTGGACGAAGAAGGCCGGTTAGTAATGTTTGTAATATGCGTAATATCACTTAGCTCAGAAGCAGACACAACGCTGCCTCGGGAATGCTGCACAGGTGTAGAGCTAGGCCTCCCCCATAACTCCGAGTCCTTCGGCAGGCCTCTACAGACGTAGGGAAGGTAGTTGGAGATGAGCAGAGAAGCAGGAGCCGTCGCTGCCAGACCAACATCTGCTAGAGTCATGTTTCGAAGGTGAAACTCGGTATCTGAACGCAAGGGGGGTTCAGTGCTGGGCGATCGTGAGGGCTCACCCACCAGACACTCCAACCGAGCGTGGTATAACACATTGTAAGTGTAGATTCGTGACTTGAGATCGTACATTTCATCCTCGACCAAATCTGTCGCATGAGGATACAGCGGATACGCAGACCCCACACACGCTCCAGGCGCAGACTCGTTGCGCAGCATGAGCAGCTCACTCGTGGAGAGCATGATTTTGCATGCTCCAATGTTCTCCAGGGGTTCCAACTGGTCGATACACAGTTGCACATGAGGAGAAGACAGTGCCGATGGAGGGATCCACGATACCGGGAAGGGGCTCATACTTATATCGTTCCAGTCGCCATACTTCGGGTTCTCCTGCTCATTTGCCGTCTCTTTGATCTCCTCGTACTGGCTGCTATCGTCATCATCATCCTCAACAGAACACACCTCGAATAGCTGCTCGTGCAGCTCCTGCTGGAAATAGTTTCTCTCTACCGTCTGTGGGTAGTACAGCTGAGGTCCTAGAAGAATTCGAGGGTGCATGGGCAGCGATTTCAGCCAACGGCCGACTTTGGACGAAAAAGTCATGTTTTTTTCCTGCCGCGGCTTGAACGTGCTCCAGGGGATGCCCTTGGAGGCGTAGGGAGTGGCTTCCTGGGCATGGCTTTCCATTCGTTCAATGTTGAGCATGAGAATGCGATGGAGCTCTTCTTCGGTGAACTCGAGGTTGTTGTGTAAGTCGTCGGGTCGGATACCTGGGGGAATCAGCAGCTGCTGCACAAAGTCCGCAAATGTTTCTGAGCTGGTGGAAGACGACTCGGTAGAGTACGAGTCTTCGGGAGCAGGATCACAGAACCCGATCATATCAGTCCTGTAGAGATCTTTGAATCAACTAGGGTAGGATCGTTCAGGTTTGAACGTATGGTGTCCTAGTTGGTGCTATCTGTGGTTTCCTGACTGGGGTATCTTGTCTGGTATCTCTGTCTGTGGTAACTCGTATGTGGTATCTTGTTGTGGAATCTGTGTCTGTGTTCAGGTGTATCTGGTATCGTCGTTTTCGTGTCTCTGTTGTCCGTGTATCCTCCTATTTAGCAAAGGGCGTGTCAGCAAGAAGCTGTTTTCAGTGACTCGGGCACTGTTGTGTAGAATCTTAGGTTTGTGTGAGTTGGAATAAATTAGCTAGAGTCGCCTTTTTAGATCAACTCACCCGACTCAATTTAACTTTAAAAACAAGCCCAAGCTGCACTGGAGATGAGCATGTGCATGATAACAGAGAATGTGAGTGGATGGGGGTGGAAAGCAGAGTGGAGACAAGTGAAGGGTGGAAATAATGGTCCTGATTTGGATTTGTCCTGCTTGTGGTTGAATCTTTACTTGTACTACTTGTACAAGTAAAGTTGAAAATTGGAAGTCTACTGTCTACCCTATGTTTATACCATTCTAGCAGTGTAAATGCAGATATCGATAGAGGTCCTTGAACCGAGAAACGACTTTGGAGCCTGGGGATTGTCTAAAAAAGGTTCCAAGCAGCTCTCTGCTAAAGGCATGCCATTAAAATATACCACACCGATGTCTGATGCCTTTTGGTACTAGTGCGAGTATCATATCGACTCCAATAGTTAGCATTTTGTTCCTCCCAACAGGCGGATCAACAAAATCTTCACAGTTACTGTCAATTATATGACAAGGTATCCAACAGTAAAGGGAGATGGCCTGAATCATGAATCCTGGATGTTGTACGGTTAGTGACATCCATTAACCGAGTCACGTGATACCGAGAGTGATGTATATTATCTATTCCACGAGTGTTGCCCAGCTTATGCTATGGTCATGCTCTGCTCATATTCGTGTGGTCGGCATTTTTTGAGACTGCTTTCTCTTCCATTTCAACATCAGCATTCCTCTACGATACAGCACGACTACGATTACAGGTTGGTATTAGTTTGTTAAAAAGACAATATTTTATTTTTGACTATTCAAGACACTTAAGCCTCAACAGCCTCGGTAGCAGCGGGAGCGGCAACCTCAGCCTTGACAACGTAAGACTTGACCATGGGCTCAGCAACGGGGGCATCCTCCTTGGGCTCAAAGATGGTGACAGCATCGGGAAGAGACTTGGGGACACCGGCCTTCTTGGAGGTGGCGGGGTCTCGCATGATCTTGACCTTAACACCGAGGACACCCTGTCGCAGCAGAACGTGTCGGGTGGCAGTGTCAATGAAGTCTCGGACGGGCTGACCGGAGTGGATCATGAAACCGTCGGCGAACTTCATGGACTTGGCTCGGGCAGCTCGGAGCTTACCGGAAACAACAACCTCAACACCCTTGGCACCGGCATCCATGACGTATCGGACAACACCGTAAGCGGCTCGTCGGATAGCAAGACCGTTAAGCAGCTTGTACTTGACGGACTCACACTGGGCAACAGCGGACAGACCTCGCTCCTGGACTCGCTCAGCGTAGATGGTGACGGATCCCTCGGGGAGTCGGAATCGCTTCTGGACAAGAGACATGAGCTCTCGGATTCGTCGACCGTTCTCACCAAGAACCTTGTTGGTGTGGGTGGCTCGGACAACAATCTCGGTCTTGGTGGGGGTGAGTCGGACCTCAACACCGGAGTATCCCTCCTCGGCGAGCTCTCGGGTGAAGAACTCGTTGAGCTCGGCGTAGAAAACACCGTCGGCGACGATCTTTCGCTTCTTGGAAATGGTGACGTTGGTGGAGGACATTTCTGTTGTTGTGTATGTAGACAGCTTCTCGCAAGATGCTATATTTGCGGTGCTGGGAGGTGAGTCGTGAAAATTCTAAACCTTGTTTGGAAGTTAGGGCAAAACCCTTGTCACGTGTGGAGTCGGTTTTTTCAACGAGCTAGTCCCAATTGGGACATTAAAGTTTAAATTTTGGGCTGCCAAGTAGCTGTTAACTACGGTACTTGGGAAATTGTGAGAAGCGGGTTTTGTCGGTTTTACGAAAATGGGGGGTATTTAGATATACCAACAACTCGAAGAAGGTGCTAAAACAATGGTCCTTTCCCTACAACCTCCAGAACACCCACTTTCCTTCATTCACCTGATCATCTTGATTACTCAAATCTCCTGACTCTCCTGCATCTTGTCTAAAGTCTAAATACCCCTCAGGTACCCCAGATCATAACCTGTGCATGTGCCCCAAGATAAGATACGACCTAACCAGCCAATCAGGTCTCTGAACCGCCTTTAGGAGCTGCCAAAACTTCCTGTGTCTGCCAGTAAACACCCTAACCCTTTCCGTGTAACTTGAGGATGGACGGCTAGGTGCATGAACACTGCATTATTGTGGACAATCAGGGTCGGGGGCAGATGAAAACATTCTTTCAACCGAGACAGAAAATAGGAGGTTCAACAGGCACTAAAATGTGCGATTGTTTGAACCAAAGCTGTAGAGTAGAAAGAAACGCACCCGAGGCCTAAGCCACAAATATCTATATTTGCAAGCGTCAATCTACTTATCTCGCACAGTGCTGCCATTTCTGGATGTGTTGTCTCCCGCCACTGTTGTTTTTCGCTGCATAATAGTTGCACGGAAATACGAGTGCACAGGACATAGGCCGAGAAAAGCTGCTGTGAGATGCAGGAGTGTCCCGAGTAAGAGGGTGTCAGAGATTAGTCAGATAGCCACGTATAGCCGATAGTGGCAATATATTAAACACTAACCCCAAACCCTCAAAAAGATCTATCCCCGGAATGTTGAGTGGCCCAGCCCTGCTTAGTTGGGACTTGTGAGCCAGAGTGGGGTATGAAAGTGGCAGTGTGAAAGCCCGGGTTTGGAGGTGATTGAGATAGAAACTAGATAAGAGGCATACGTGCGACCCATAGACCACAAATAAATACACACATTTCTATGGACTCCCCAAATAACCCTCGCCTCTGAACCTCAAGACGTATGACATAAACTTACTTAACAAACAAGGTTCGTCTTTCAAATTCTAGTGTGTGCGTAACACCAGGCAAGACCCCCCAGTTCACAACACCACCCCCCGTTATCACCATGCCCACCACCGCATCTTCGATTTCGTCCGCGCTCATTCTGTGCGCCACCTCCTTCTCTCTTGGAGTGCTCTACTCCAACTGGCCCTATGACTTCTACACTCTGTGGACCGCCTCCCCCCCGGAGTCTCGATACACGGCCTCCCTGGACCACTACAAGGCGTGGTACGATTGTCCCATGTTTGTGTACCACATCCACCACACGGTGATCGGTCTTGGTCTCATTGGCTTCTTCATCAAGCTGTACAAGCCCAGCGAGTCCAACAAGCTGTTTGACGGAGGATCTCTGTTTCTGTACATGGTTGGCGTCACCATCTACCTTACCAACATCCGACGAGGCCTCGCTTCTGCTGTCGACGGCAACTGGGGCGATGTCGACGAGCACACCGGAATCAACGTCATTGCCGCTTCGCAGGTGATGATTGTCTTTGTTCTGCTTGGTGTGCTTGGTCTTCAGGTCGGCCAGTGGTGGGCTGAGCGAGAGGACGCCAAGCTCAAGAAGAAGTTTGACGACGAGGAGAAGAAGGAGAAGAAGGAGAAGAAGGAGAGCAAGAAGACCAAATAAGCAGGTTGGTCATAACAAGGCGTTGGGGCTCGAATAGCGTGTCTCAAGACATGGCTCCACGCAGGAAAATAAGTACATCGTGAGATGGATACGAGTACAATCGCAGAGTCTGTTATTATGTACGCAAAAGATTAGTTGTTTGGCATGTTAGGGTGCTACGGTATCGTGAGTGGAAGGTGTTGTAATCTTACCCATAAAAGCTGGGGTATCGTATACAACAGCACCGGTATGCCAAAGTACGGTTATTGTTAACGTCTATTGTATCTCAGACTTCATCGTCACCTTAGTGCGTGTTGTACCTGAACTATTAGCTATCTTTCAGAATACGAGACGATGGCAACTAATGACCGTACTTGTACAGTTTCCTTAGTCATCAGAGACATTAATGTCTGCCCTAAAACAGTCACGTGAGCTATTAAGGCGTTTCTTCACTGACAGTAGCTGCTCTATTTATATGATGAAGCTGATACACGCCCAAGCCAAGTGCCTGGTACTCCCTAAGCCCAACCAGCTATCTATAAACGTCCATGATTGGCCAAGTGTTATCTTGTCCTCATCACACCATCCCTATCATATCAGCCGCAATCCCATATCTCCAGTATCTCAGTATCTATCCTTATCATGCCCTGTCCTCTCTCAGTGGTCAGATATGTGCGCCCTATCTCCTTCTGTCACCTTTAAACACTATATACATATCATCGTTACATATTTATATACACGACAATGTATCTTTTGATTTTATTAAATGTTTGTTGCTCCACATCGAGACACACGGCTTATCGCAGGGCTGTGCATGGAGAGCCGCGTGTGAGGGAGATAACGATAGCGATAGCAGCAAAAGACATGCTACGGTTATTAGCGTGGAGGGAATGATAAGAAAACCCCGCAGTTCTTTTATTTGATACCCAGTGCCAAGCTCGGACATTTTTATCAGATTTTGGGCAGTATTTTATGATTATTTTGTGTGTCACTCACCCCACCTTCGAGGCAGATGGGCAGATCATCTATCGAACTATAACCGAGGAAAGATTGCCCACTATGGAAAATATGTGATACAATGATAGATCAAAACAAGGCGTTGGAGATTAGATACACCTATGAGGAGGGTGAGATAGACGGGCTTTCTTCTGATAGGTGGGATAAGTAGATAGGGCGTATCAGTTATCAGTGATAGTAGATAGAGAGGTGATAGGAGATTAAGGAGGTTTTACACGTGAATTATGAGTGATCGAAAAAGGAGTTGGTGGTATAAGAAGGTCAAGTTCCTTACCTTACCAAGAAGGAATGCTCTCTTGGAAACGATTAAGCGAACATATGATAGCTATTGGTGGAGACTATCCAAACGACATGTTCTTGGAGTAAACAAATCAGGTCCAAGTAGAACACATGTCAAAACACGTGCCAAATGGCGGCTACAGAATACTATAACGAGGCACATTAGAGTGCTTCTGAATAAGGGGAAAGAGAACAAGTTCAGTTCATTCACACCTGCTTGCCATTTTGGTTTTCAACGTGGCCATTTGAAATGACTGTCAAACTTGTGCTTGACAGATGAGTTAAGTCGTATATTCTACTCAATCAACATGCATATGGGGATTTTCTCAAAAGATGCCCAATTTTTGGAAATCAACAAAGACTGCTCTCCAGTGATTCTATGCCTCCGAAACAGTGTCTAAAATCCCCCTTCAATCCAGATTTATCAACACATCTCCAAATATCAAAGTTCAGATAAGGTACGATCAAATCTTAATCGGTATTGTTCGAGAAGAAAAGACGTTTTTATTGTGTACCAATGAGATGCCAAGACAAGAGAAGGGGTTGGGTTATAGCTGGCCTGTATCAATCGATGCTCTATAGTACACGTCGCAGAACTAGCGATATCCACGGAACTATATGCTTAACTAGATGGTCATGATCACAGCACCTGTAAAAGCAACGGAACTGTAGCTAGAAACATATACAGAAGCCCCAGATATACATCATCTTCTCACACATTGCTTTTGACAGCTTCTCTAGCCTCCAGCATGTCCATCTATAAAACACCCTCATATACGCACTTTCACGGGTACCAACGAAACGCTCTAATTTCTGCGCATCTAATGGTGTGCTTGAATCCTCCATATTCGCCGTTTACAGGTTACGACTCTAACCGTTGCATCATCTGACCAACTGGGCTAGCCTCTGATTTGTAATTGAAACGGCACTACGACTGACCAGTCTCCACTCTATAGAACCACACAGAACGCTTTTCTGCATCCAGTAACCACCTGCACCTCTCAAATGTACCTGACACGGCTCTACTGTGTACGAGTAATGTATGTATCGTACTGTGCTCATCTCAACGCTTGTTTGACAATGCGATGGTCGGGCCGTTTTTCGCAGTTCGATATGCTAAAATTCTCCGAAAAACACAGGTTAAACGGCACTAATCTGGCCGTTGGTATAAACCGGCATGAAATGACATATAATGGCCGCCGCACCGCTACACAGGCACATTAGCATGTCAGAATACGCAGGAGGAAAGTCCACGGCTTTAGAGAATGCAGAAAAAATGAAAATGCGGAAACGCAAAAACGGAAAAAGCAAGCAATGGATGACACGGGAAACGTCTACCGATGAGACATCACGTGCGAAAACAACAGCGCCAAGTTTCTTGGAAAACGAGTGTTTCGGGCACTCCGGATCAATTTTTGTTCCGCTTCCACTCCTAATAATAAAGCCGCCCTACAAAAAAAAAAGAGTTGGTGACTCCGGTATGATTCCGTAATTACAGGGGAACAGTACGACCAAACAGGTAAGGTCAGCCACAAATATTGCCCCCCCACTCTCACGGTATTAAACCAGTCAAAAGGTCAAGATCTGACATCACGGTTTGTACGAGAAACTACGACTTCCCCACCGCCCAACACCTCGGTTACGCAGTTTAATATACTTTTTTCACTGGTCACCTCCCTGGCGCGGCTAATTGAGCTGTAACGTTTAGAGGAGATATAAGCACTGCAACAGAGTGTGTTTGAGCCGTGGGGGGCTGTTTATCAGAAGGCGAGCGTCATATGGATAAAGAATTGCACCCCCATGGGGCTTGTCACATGACCTGCCACCGTTATATCGGCTTAGCGGTTAATGCCGGCCTTCTCAGCCGTTTTGTTCCCCACATTAAATGCATGGTCGGAGGGAGAGGTTGGTGCGCAATTGCTTTAGTAAAGTGGAGTTTTGGGCGGAATCTCGAGAGAAAAAAGATAATGGGAGGGTTCAGGGGAGTCGTACGATTCTCCTACAGGTCTCCATATCTTTGCAGCACCTTTTTCCAGCGAGCTTGACTGTCTCTTCGCTGGCTCACATAAAGTTCAGTTAGTCCTCATTGTAGCTTGTCTCCAAAGGCCTTGTCACGCAAGTGGAAACAGACGCACGTCAAAAAGTCGTTTTCCCGGAGGTATACAAGTCCGGGTTATTACCAGGAGACGGCTGTAGAAGGACAGGCACGCAAAACTACGCTTCCGCTAGCGGCCCTACTACCACAGTGCTAAACAGCTACTACACGGCTCATGCCCCCCGCACTACACAGCCGCATAGACTCTGAGTGAAAAAAAAGTGTCGTGTTTTTGCAAGCCAGTTTCTAACAGAGTTGGCGTCTCAAACTCTCTTTTTTTATCTGCTAAAATCTATAAAGATATAAGTATACCAGGAAGCGAAGGGTGCTTAGCGGGAACCAGTAGGAGGAAGGTCTTGAAGTGACCAAGCGACAATATAAAGGACACACACATCGACAAACGCATCCAACACAATGTCCATACACTCTTCATCGTCTCATGACAAGGACATTGTCCAGATTGTGGAGGACTCCATAGGACTGTCGAAAACGGATACCCGCTCGTCGCGAGCGTCCAGGGCGTCCCACGCGTCCAAGGCGTCGCGAGCTGCCTCAGATTACCAAATAGACCACATTTACGGCGACATGGACAAGCGGGAGATCGCTTTGGCTCGACAAATCACCCGAGAAACGATTCTCAGCGCTTACCAGGAGAAGGTCCGGTCGCGAGCATCGTCCATCATCAACGGCAAAATCGACCCGAGCACAGCTCCTCCTCCACCTTTGAAAAACGGAGGAGATGGAGCCCAATTTCTGGACGTGGATCCCGAATTAGTCACCTGGGACGGCGAAGACGACCCCAACAACCCCCAGAACTGGCCCACGTACCAGAAAATCGCCACCACCGTCATCGTGTCACTCTACACCTTTGTGTCACCTCTCACATCTTCCATCATCTCTCCAGCCATTCCGGCCATTGCTGCAGAGTACGGCGAGACCCGTCCAGTGGTGCAGTCACTCATGGTGTCTATCATGATTCTGGCCTGGGCCATTTGTCCGCTTTTTGTGGCACCTCTCTCGGAAATGTACGGCCGGAAAATCGTCATGGACGTCTCTATCGTTGTGCTGCTGGCCTTCACTCTAGGCTGTGGAGGAGCCCGAACCACCGCTCAGATGGCCGTCTGCCGGTTCTTTGCAGGTGTAGGAGGTGCTGCACCACTGTCTGTAGGCGCAGGAGTGCTTGCAGACCTGTATTCACCCTCAAAACGAGGCACTGCTCTGGCTTGGTACGCCATTGGTCCTACGGTGGGCCCTGTAGTGGCTCCCATTGCTGCCGGCTGGATCGTGCAGCAAACCAGCACTTGGAGATGGGTCATGTGGGTCGATAGCATTTTCATCGGCATTCTGGCCGTCTGTGGGTTATTCTTTTACTCGGAAACATACCCTCCCGTGCTGCTGCAGCGAAAAGCTGAGAAACTGAGAAAAGAGTCTGGAAATGACGCCCTGCATACCATCTACGACATTGCCAGCGAACCTCTTTCGTCTCGACTGTACACGTCCATGACTCGACCTCTGCGAATTCTGGTCACCCATCCTATTGTTATGGGTCTCGGTCTCTTCATGGCTTTCACTTATGGATTCATGTACATTATGATTGTCACCTTCCCCGCTCTATGGACTGAGCAGTATGGATTTTCGCTCGGAATCATGGGTCTTACCTTCCTGGGAATGGGCATTGGCTTCATGGCTGGAACCTGGTTCTGGTGTGTCTTCACTCAGAAAGTGTACTTCAAACTCAAGGAGAAAAACGGAGGAGTGGCCAAACCCGAGTTCAGACTGCCCTGCATTTTCGCCGCTCCTTTCCTGGAGTGTATTGGACTCGTTTGGTACGGCTGGAGTGCCGAGAAACACGTCCATTGGATCATGCCGATTATTGGAACGGCCATTTTCTCCTTTGCCGTGCTTGACGTATTCCAGACCATTCAGACGTACCTCATTGACATGAACCCCCGGTTCTCAGCTTCCTACGTCGCTTCAGCATCTCTCTTCAGATCGCTGTTTGGCTTTGCCATGCCTCTGTTTGGAAGACAAATGTACGACGCTCTAGGATACGGCTGGGCCAACACCATGTGTGCGATTTTGGCCGTTGTTCTCGGTCTCCCTTTCCCCATCATTGTGTGGTTCTACGGAGAGCGAATCCGAAACCGGTTTGACAAAAAGCTGGAAGCCCAGCAGGCCAAGAAGGACGAGAAGAACATGGAGAAAATGAGACAGCGAGAACTGGAACGAGAAATCAAGGAGCAGGAAAAGCTGGACGAGCAGGAGGGCAAGGACCATGTCCACTTTGTGGCCGTGGAAACCTCTCCTAGCTTCAAAAATGACTCCCTGTAGTTGGGGCCTTAACTCTTAGCATGACATGACAAGACATGAAATAACTGTGCATCTACTAATATATTGATTATGAATAACGAGAATGATTGTAGTGATTAGAGTATGTATGCTATCTAATATTTATCTTTTATATACTCATGTTGGGTGTGTTAGCTATGGAGTTCTGTATCTTTCAGGTGGAGGAGCTCAAAACGGACCAAAGAAGGACTATCTAGTTAGATGAAAAAAAGCGCCCATTGAAATAAAAAGCACATAGAATGTGAATAAACACCTAGAATATCACATGCTATTACTCTTGTTGCATTTCCTTCAAGACAAACACATTTTATCGTGAAAAAACCTCGACTTGCCATTTTTGACTCAAATCCCCTCCACAACATGACACAAAAAACGCTATAATACTCCCAGAACCTTTCTGAAACTTCCTCACCGGCTATTAAAGACATGAGGCCACGGCGTGATATATGTAATATCCCTCTCAGACCAAAACTCCGCGTTTTAGCGTTTTTTTCGGTTCAAATTGAAAGTTCACTTTTTTCGACCATAACCTGCGACTGAGTGGCCAAGTTGGTTAAGGCGTACGACTGTTAGTAATTACTAGTAATCGTAAGATCGAGAGTTCGACCCTCTCCTCGGTCGATTCTTTTTTGCGTTGCGCATCTTCTTTTTTTAGCCTCTCAACGCATCCCAACATCAAGTTGTAATGTATACGCACAAACCTGTATGGGATGGCCTTGTTTCAATGATAATATGCACTCAGCGTGGGGGCGCACAACAACGTGCATGCACCCCAGCTCTCAGTAGCGTGGTTTTCCGCACCTTGTGCCACGTTACCGCAAAGCTCGTGCTAGCATCTGCTGACCCTGAACGTCGGGGGTCATGTTACGCATCGCCCTTTTTTTTGTTTGTTCTTTTTTTAAAGCCTATTTTCCGCCCCGGGTTGTTATCTGGTGAGCAATCCATTGTTAGTGTGAAGGGTGTTTAAAATGTTATGTTATACTTTTGATCGAGGAAGATTCCAGGACGTTGCTTTGGGTAAAGTAATACTGGGCTAGTGTTATCATGACTAAAGTGCCCCAAGGTGCCCAAAGGTGGCCAAAAAGGGTGGTAAAGTCACTCCACACCGACTGACCCGGTACCTGTAGCAAAATGTCTCTTGTATCCGCCCTGTTTCAGACGCCATCTTCCGTTCAACCTTGCTCTGTTGCCTCCAACTTGGCAGAAAAAGCCCGCTTATGGTTTGATCCCCCCACAGTATCGAACTCTAAGGTGCATACCCCACCGAAACGGGACCCAATAGAAAAAGGACCATTAGTCTTGATCTCTTGATCCTATTCACACACACAACCATGGTATCTGCCGAAGAAGGTGAGTACAACTTTCTGTCAGCCTCGCACCCTTCCACACCGCTAACACAGTCGCAAAACACAACTCCAAGGACTCTTGCTGGGTCATCCTCCACGGAAAGGCCTATGATCTCACCGAGTTTCTGCCCGAGCACCCTGGAGGCAAAGCCATCATCCTCAAGTACGCCGGAAAGGACGCCACAAAGGCGTTTGACCCGATCCACCCCAAGGATGTGGTAGACAAGTTTCTGAACAAGGACAAGCATCTGGGAGAGGTTACCGGAGAGATCGCGGCGGAGGCTGAAGAAGAGGCTACCCCCGAAGAAAAGGCCCGACTCGAACGGTTCGAGAACCGACCTCATATTAGCCAGATCTTCAACTCGTTCGATTTCGAGTATGTGGCCAGACACACCATGTCTCCTAACGCATGGGCCTACTACTCTTCCGGATCGGATGATGAGATCACAGTCCGAGAAAACCACCGAGCCTTCCACAAGATCTGGTTCCGACCTCGAGTGCTGGTCGATGTTAAGAATGTCGACATTTCTACAACCATGCTGGGCACCAAGTCCAGTGTTCCCTTCTACATTACTGCTACTGCTCTGGGTAAGCTGGGCCACCCTGAGGGAGAAGTGGTGCTCACCCGAGGAGCAGACAAGATGGACGTGATCCAGATGATCCCCACTCTTGCATCCTGCTCTTTTGACGAGATTGTGGACGCAGCTACAGACAAGCAGACCCAGTGGATGCAGTTGTACGTGAACATGGACCGAGAGGTGACCAAGAAGATTGTGCTGCATGCCGAGAAGCGAGGTGTCAAGGGCCTGTTCATCACCGTGGACGCTCCTCAGCTCGGAAGACGAGAAAAGGACATGCGAACCAAGTTTGGCGACCCTGGAGCTCAGGTCCAGGCTTCTGACGACTCTGTGGACCGATCTCAGGGTGCTGCTCGAGCCATTTCATCTTTCATTGATCCTTCGCTCTCGTGGAAGGACATTCCCTGGTTCCAGAGCATCACCAAGATGCCCATCATTCTCAAGGGTGTCCAGTGCGCTGAGGACGCTCTCAAGGCTGTAGAGTACAAGGTGGACGGTATTCTGCTGTCTAACCACGGAGGACGACAGCTGGAGTTTGCCAGACCTTCCATCGAGGTGCTGGTCGAGGTCATGGCTGCTCTAAGAGCCAAGGGATGGCAGGATTACATTGAGGTGTACATTGACGGAGGTATCCGACGAGCCACTGATGTCATCAAGGCTCTGTGTCTGGGAGCCAAGGGTGTCGGTATCGGACGACCTTTCCTGTACGCTATGAGCACCTACGGAGAGGAGGGAGTGTGTCATCTGATCCAGCTGCTCAAGGACGAGATGGAGATGAACATGCGTCTGATTGGAGCCACCAAGATTGAGGATCTGAACCCCAGCATGGTGGACCTCAAGAGCATTTTCACTCACTCGGCAGACACTGCTAGAGATATTTTGGGCGATAACGTCTACCAGCATATGGAGATGCCCCAGTTCAAGGGTAAGTTGTAGAGTACGAGTATATATAGACAATGATATGGGATTCATTTAATTGAAGTGTAAGATCACGTTGTACTTTGTTGTGTTGCCGTGCAAGGCTTATAAGTCTTCACCTCACAAGACCACGCTAAATGAGATCAAGCTTTTAGCTACTAGGCTATGGGAAAAATACAGCAACCTCTACTTTCCTGTAGTCTCATAATCTCAATAAATATCTATTACCTTTACATAATGATGCAGCCAGAGATGTCGGGAGTGTTCGTTTGAATGATGGGGGGTGTGCTCTTTTACCTTGCTTACATGAGAATGCAGCAACTGTTGGTCTTCTTGGCCTGCTTGAAGAAAATCTTGGACGACTGCGACAGCGCCTCGGACTTATCAACCAGCGTATCCAGACGCTCGCCTCGGGCCAGCACGGACTCGATGGTCTTATGCAGCACAATCTTGGTCTCGTCCAGCTCCTGCTGCACTCGCATGATAGCGTCAGCCTGGTGGGGATCCTGGTACCGCTTGACGTAGTCCTCCAGCTCGGGCATGGCCAGCTTGGCAGAGGCCTCCTTGGCGTTCTCCCACTCGGACTGGGGGTGTTTGGTAAGGTACTCCTCCAGCACCTTGTTGAGCAGGGTGTAAGCCACTCGAACGGGGTACTCCTGGTCGGTGATGATCACGCCTCCCAGACCGTCGGATCGCAGGTAGGCGTGGCCCACGTAGTCGTTCTCCTCAACCGACTGTCGCTGTCCAGGCTCAGTTCGGGGGATAACCGTCTCCGCCAGAAAAGTGAAGGCCTGGCCGACAGTGGATCTCTCGAACCACGAGTAGGAGGAAAGATCGGAGGCCGAGGCCAGCTGCACAGCCTCGGGCTTGTTTGGTCGCAGAATGCCAATGTAGTAGAGCTTCATGGCGAGAGAGATGTGTAGTGTGGTGTTGTGAAAAGGAGGTGTGTTCAGGGTCCGCAGCGTGTTGTTCTTGGGGGTGGTGAAACCTTATTTGTCGGGTGTGTCGGCCCAACTCCAAAAGGCTGCAAAAAAGGTGACAGTAAGTTGCTGGGAGAAGATCTTCGTGGGGACGAGATGGAGGTGTTTCTAGCAACGTATTTAAATACGTATTTCTAGTGGTACGTGTCTGTGTCTGTGGGCGTACGTGTCTGTGTCTCGCTACACGTGTCTGCTCATCTCCTTCTTCCACAACGGTGTATTCTAGCCCGGCTAAAACATAATCATAGCATACGGAATCTTGACCTGAAATGAGTGAAACCGATCCTACCAGGTACTATAAAATGGGGCCTTTTTTAGCCTTGTTTGCAAAATGAGAGGCTTCGTCACTCGCTTATTTCATGTGAGGTGCAATAATATCGCCCGAATGACGTCACTGTGAGCGGTTGCAGAGTATTGCTGCACAGCCTCCATGGCAAGCTGAACAAAACTCATTCCAGCATCTGGGAGGTGGGCCACGGAGTTTGGACCGATTTGGAGCACTCCAGCTTAAAGTGAATTTGCCACCCGTTTGGGCCAAATTGAACTATATTAGCCCAACGGCCAAGTAATTAGTAACCGATATGAATGTGAAACCATGCATGCGATATGAATTCATATCTGAGAGGCATACAATATGAGATATGCACAGGTATAAGACAATAGTGTTTCATACGAACCAGTTTCTGGTTCTATATGGCATTCCAAATGGCTTTGAAGATACCAAAGATCCTAAGATACTAATCTTTTAGACTAGTCACCGAGACGTCTACCAATGGTACTCAGCAAGACTATCAGCTACCAATGGCCGAAGCTACTCGCTACGCTCGCAGCTTACAATAAATAATCTATCAATCTAAATGTCTAACCTCCATGAAGCTCGTTGAACTTGAATTCAATAGTGAACAAAACCGGATCAGGAGACTCTACCACAACCTGATCAGCCACCAGATAATTTGAAGTGGAAATCTGAGTGTAAAACGACGTTTCCCAGTCCTGTACGTCCCATTGAAGACCCTTGGTGGTGATCCGGGTAGGACCAGCAACAGGAATGATACCCACAGCCTTTCCTAGCAGCTTCTGGGGAGTTCTAACTACATTAGAAACATTAGGGTGCAACAGAAACGAGATACAGGCGTCATTGAGCAGATACACGGTCTGGTGGTTCTTGAGGGATAAAAAGAGATGGAAGATGGAGTGGAAAGTGTGATCTAGACGTCCTCCAAGAGCTCCAAGAACTAAAAGACCATGTACCTGGAACAATTCATTGCCTAGAGTGACAGCCTTCATGAAATCGGTCGTCAATTGACTCTCATCGTGTTTGACAAGCACTCCATGATCTTCATACCACTTTCGCACATTGTCTCTCAGAGAGTCAAAGTCACCGACAATAACGTCGGGAAGGAACTTGAGACGCTCCTCGTCAGTCTCAAGCACATCGTACAGTCGGTTAGCACCTCCATCTGCGCAAATTCGTCGTTCACAGAATGTCCAGGCCTGTTGAAACAGAACCAGGTTGGTTATGGGCTGGTTAAGGAGAACCAGACCATGCTGAGTTCGGTCACACTTTGTGTCGCCTCCGAGAAACGCGCCCGGAGAAAAGGTGACGAATGTCATGTTGGAGTGTGGTTTTGTCGACGATGGTGTCGATGGAGAACTGGCCTGCTAGACTTGCCCTTGAGTCAATTCTCACATATCCAGTGCACGCCAGCTGCACGTCCAGGGTTAGGGGTTTGAGTCAACGAGCCGTGTCTAATGAGTCGTCCAGATGAGGTGGGTGTTTGTAGGATGAATCCGATGCAGCCATTTTGCGGCCATTTGCAGCAATTTATTCGAGTATGAAAAATACACATTTAACCGAGACTTGGCGAGATTAAACATGCTCTCCAGTAGCAATAGCAACATTCACATTCAACAGTTCCAAAGATAAACGTCAGTATATACACAAGTATCCACAGGGAGTAGTAGTCAGAAGGCTGTGATATATCTTGCAGACATATTTAAATCAGATCAACCACCTAGGTAGATTCTAAGATTGTAGCCATATTTCTAGTCTAGTTACACTAACTTGTCATTTACTTAGCATTTACTTAGCCATATAGCTGAACCCTCTGTTTCTCTCAAGTCACATTGCTACAGTCCAAAGCTCACTACCAACCACCCCTGTATCCGATACGACGAAATAGCAATGTCATGACTATGAGACACCAGCCAGTAATCCTTTGTGAATATCGCTTCGGTGAATAATATTGGCTTTCGCAAAGTTGAGTGAAAAATGGACCTGTACAAGGTCCAAGTAATGTGCCTTAAACACGGAAACTATAGGCCTACTTTTTTTGCACAAGCCATATTACCCAATTCCCAGTTCTACAGCATCCAAATATTCGCCACCAAACCTGTAGCAACCATGCATGGCAGCAACACACCCCCGGGTCGAACCGGCCACCTCCCAACCATGCACAATTTGTCATGGCTTTGCATTTTCATGCACAGCTAAAGGCTACTTTGCCTCGAAGATTCCATCGCAGCACACTTGCTACACTCTCTTGTACAACACTGCAACATGTTTAGAACCGCCATTCGATCTCTGCGAACCGTGAGACCGGCCCAGATCCGGTCCATGCACACCGCTCGACCCCAGACCGTGTCCAGATCGGCCTTTGTTCTGGGCTCTGCCTCCGCCCTGATGCTTGGAGGCGTCATTTTCAACGAGGCCAAGAAGGAGGCTGATGCCGAGCCCAAGGCCGACAAGAAGGAGGGAGAGGCTCCCGAGGGCCAGGCCAGTGCCTACGACCCCGAGACCGGTGAGATCAACTGGGACTGTCCTTGTCTTGGAGGCATGGCCAACGGACCCTGTGGAGAGGAGTTCAAGGAGGCCTTCTCGTGCTTTGTCTACTCCAAGGCCGAGCCCAAGGGCATGGACTGCATTGAGAAGTTCTCTGGCATGCAGGACTGTTTCCGAAAGCACCCCGAGATCTACGCTGACCAGCTGAGAGACGACGATGAGGAGGAGAAGGTCATCGAGGAGGCCGTCACCAAGAAGGAGTCTCCCACTGAGGTCATTGAGGAGGTCTCTGAGGTCGTTGAGATCCCCGAGAAGAACCAGCTGTCTGTCCCCGCCCAGGAGATCAAGCAGGTTGTTCGAGATACCGCCAAGGGTCTGCACGATATGGCTGAGGATGTTACCGCCAAGGTCGACTCTGTTGCCAAGAAGGTCGGTCTTATCGCTGACTCCGAGGACCTGCACAAGTCCATTGTCGAGGCCATCAAGTCCGCCGAGGAGGTCATTGACCACATTGCCGACTCCACCGACTCCATTGTGGACTCTCTTGGAGGCTCTGCTGACAAGATTAACGACCAGATCAAGCCTGTGATCGAGAAGATCACCCCCGTGATTGAGAAGATTGAGAAGCTCTTGGAGTCCGACAAGGGCGACAAGAAGTAATGTATATATATGTATGTAAATAAGACTACGCTGTCCTGCAGCTGTTTGTATGATAATGAGTGGAACTGTTTTTTATGATGCAAAATTAAATACTAACCTCCTTAACTACCTCCTCAATATACCGAGGCTCATAAGCCACTCCGGTCTTGGCGTAAAATACATAATTGTCCACATAACACACCACCACCTGCTTGCCTCCTTCAATGGCATACAATGGTAAACCCTTTTTGTCGTGGAAACGGTCTGTAGTTCGGTACAACAGCCCAGATGCCACACATAGCTCGTAAATGACATCATGGAGAGTCACAGATACACTGATAGTCTCTGCAACAGGTTTGATAGGCTGCTGAGGAGTATCGACTGTAAAAGTAGCCATATCTGCCCAAACTCCATCGATATCTTTCTGAGTGACCTTGTTCAGCTTCTGAAGTGTCTGTAGTGCTTGACCAACTTGTTCAAACTGCTGAGTAACAGAGTCTACTGTGACTGACAAGTTTTGAGTGAAGAAGTCACGCCAGATGGAAAACCAAGCTCCAGTCTGTTGAACAACTACGCTCATATCTTCTGCGAGTCCAGACTCCAGCCACTGCTTGAGTGTTTTCTTCCACTTGGGGAAAAACTCAGCTTCCAACACTACTCCAATCATTTCAGGAGAGAGCACTTTCTGCCATAACAGGAAATCCGTCAGAGGCTGAGTATCCTGGTTAGCAGGGTTGATGGAGAGATTTCGATGCAGAAAACGTGACAAGTTAGGCAGCAGGTTCTTAACCACCAGTGAAGGCACGTCTAGGAAAGGAGATAACGACAAACAAGTATCTGGTAAACCAGGAGGGGCGTTTTGAGCGTTCCAACTTCTCAGAGCTTGTCCTACCACAGTAAGAAGACGACTTTCAACCGCCTTCTTATCTGTAAACGACAGAAATGGCCACCACTGTCTTAAGAAAGACAAATCGTGCGATTTTTGGTTCCAAACAATAATCGTGTTCAGTTTGGGAACCACAACTCTATGAATAAAGACGGTTCTGACAAACTCAGGAAGAATAGGGCCCCAGGACTCTAGTATGGAAATAGCAACGTTTGAATCCCAGTTGTTGGTCAACTCGGAACTCACTTTGGGAAGCCATACTCGAGCCAGAAGAACAGTACGAACCTCAGAGGGGGATTCGATGATTTTGTCCAATAAAAAGTTGGGCTGCTGAGCAACATTCCAGGATGATGTCACGTTACCATACACTGGCGCTACTATACTCAACCACGTGTCTGTGGAGTCTGTGGGTAGTAGCGTTGAGTAACACTCTAAAAGTGTATCTAGACTATTAGGCTCAGTAGTCATAAGATCAATACACCTTTGCAGCCTCTCCAGCTGTTGATCTGTGCCCTTATCCTCATTCTCAATTTCCTCCATCTCTTCCTTCACTCCAGATATTTGCTCAGACACAAATACATGTCTAGTTCTCAGTTGTTCGTTTTCCGCCTGTAATCTCTCCAACTCGAGTCTCAGAGACTCTAGAGAAGTGATAGCAACTGAATTGACACTCGCATCGCCCTCAGGACGCATATCAATCGCGTTTTTCAGCACATCCTCGTCAATGTTCATGCCAGCGTCTCTCAGTTCCTGGACAGTTTTGTAAATGCTCTTTGGTTTGCTCTTTTTGAACGTGACCGGGGTTTCGACTGTATCCACCTCAGAATCAGACTCGGATTCCACCTCCTCCACATCCCTGCTTTTTGTAAATGCCGTTTTAGCTCCCAGACCCTGTCCTCGTACTGTTCCCTGTTGTTCAATAGGACGAGTAATACCTTGACCGTCTTTACCCAGACCCTGACCTGCCTTGTAACCCATTTTGGCCAGCAGAGAAGCACCAATTCCGTACGGCTTTGCTCGAGACTGTGACTCCTGTCTGTTTCCCAGCTTCTTTTCATTTTGTTGTTTGATGTAGTCGGTAACTGAAGGCATAGGTTCGGGAGATTCGGCCCTGGAGAAGTCCATAGATCCGGAATTCATTCCCATCATGCCTCCCATGGCCATATTCATGCTTCCCATGCTGCCCATGCCTCCCATGCTCATACTGCCCATAGACATTGGCTCGTCTTGTTCATCTTCATCTTTAGATGCAGCTTGAGACTGAAAAGCCATGGGGTTGAATTTCAACGAGGGTCGTGGTTTGTCAGCATCGTCATCGTCATCTGGTTTCCGCCGTTTGAACATGCGTGTTTGTGTTGTTACAAGTACTGGTAGTGATTGTGAAGTTGATCAGAAAGATTCATGTTGGATATTGACTGCATGAACTCTATAGAGATATAGAGGAGGGAATATACGGTATCAGTAGAAGTGGATGGGATATTATATTGAACAAAGAGTAGATATATCGGCATAAAATGAGCTGAAAAATAAGAATATCTGGTCAATTTCCTACTACCACAACATTCTACCAACTACCCATCAACACCCTCCTCCTACCAACTACTAGTTGGGAAGTTTACTTTAAAAGACACACAGCATAACTCCCCTCAAAGACCATACAAACACCGCAATATATAAATAAATCAACCATTTTTATTTCATTTCCTCATACCTCCACCTCTCCTCATCACCACACATCTCTCCCTATCTACCACCCCACCCAAACCCTAACCCCCATCCCACCATGAGTTTCAGTTCAAGCCTCCAACATCTCCACACAACACCATGGCCGAAAAAGACAAGTACAAGTACCGGATCGAGATCCAGCAGATGATGTTCGTCATTGGCGAGACCAACGACCCGCCGACGGAAACCACGTCGTTGGTCGAGGACATTGTGCGTTCTCAGGTCATAGAGATGCTGCTTCAGGCCACCATTCTCGCTCAGAAACGAGGTGCGCGATCCATGGCTACTGAGGACTTTATCTTTTTGATTCGTCATGACGTTGCCAAAGTCTCGCGTCTCAAGACCTATCTCACCTGGAAGGATGTGCGAAAAAACGCCAAGGATCAGGAAGCAGGAGGACTTGAGGGAACAGACATTTTGGAGAATGGAGGAGCGGCAGCGGAAGGAGGTGCACCTGGTGCAGCAAATGGACCGCCTGGAGCGCCTCCCGGAGCGCCTCCTGGCCAGGCTCCTCTAGCTACAGCTAAGCGGTCCAAGGTGAAGTTGCCATGGGAGATGCAGTTTATGTTTTCCGAACAGCCACTTCAAGATGGAGATGATGAGGAAGATGAGGAGGCTGAGGCTAACAGTGCGACTATCGAGCGTTTGAAAACGGCTGACGAGCGTACCAAAGACATGACGCGTGAAGAGTACGTGCATTGGTCAGAGTGTAGACAGGCGTCGTTTACTTATAGAAAAGCCAAGCGGTTCCGAGACTGGGCTGGAATCGGCGCTCTGACAGATACTCGACCACACGACGATATTATCGATATTCTGGGTTTCCTGACGTTTGAGATTATCGCCAGTATTACCGAAGAGGCTCTCAAAGTCAAGGAGGAGCAGGAAGAGGTGGAACGGTCTAACGGAGACCAGCCGCGGAAAAAGCAAAAAATGTCGCATTCGCTGTTTGACGGGCCTGATGAGGAAGCTAGACCCATTTTGGCTTGTCATGTTCAAGAGGCATACAGACGACTGCAACATACATCGTCCAAACAAAAGAGTTTGAGACGGTACCGAGGAGGACTGGTCAAGGTCAAGACGACGTTGATTTAGAGGACACATAGCGACGGATGTAATTTATTAGATGTATTTGTAAGTACGTGACATTGTTATGAAGGAGAGAATGATAGAGCCATTTGGATCTGTACCAAAAGCCGTTACAAGTTGAGATAAACATTCTAATTAGTACGTCTAACATGTCGAGTATCGTACGAGTAGTTCCTACTGTGCAAAATAGGCTGTTTTATAAAACTATACTAAGCCTTCTACATCTCATCAACACTAACGAAGGCCCGGGGAGCATTTATCCACGAAGGATTTAGGTCGACAGAGGGAAGTTCTCGAAATATGTCGTGGTAATACTCTGGGTCATCAAAGGCATGCCACTCGTCGTATACCTCCTCTTCCTCTTCCTCTTCGTCATCAGACAAAGGACCGTCATGATAGTAACGATACCGAGCATATTCTTCATCTCTGTAGCGGCGCTCTTTCCAGTCTGAATTATCATACTTTCCAAATTCTTCATCTGTTGCGTCTGAAGCTAGCTCTTCTTCGTCTTCTTCGTCAGAGCCATAATCACTTCCACTGGAAATTTCAACGACGTCTTTATCCACGACACTAACCACTTGTATTCCACCATTGTCCTCCTTCGCCTTTGCCCGTTCTAACCTTTCCTTCTCCTCTCGCTCTCTATTCTCCTTCTCTCTCTTTAATTTCCCATGCCTTTCCTTTTCTCTCTCCTCCTCCCCCTCTATCTCCCAAGGATACTCCTCACTGAGGTCCCTTACGTCGTTCAAGATAGATGCGTCAGCGGGATCATCCTGAATTTTGCTGATATCAATTTTGTCTTCCTCCCTCTCTGAAAAATATTTCGCAAAATCTTCACTCAAATCATCTCCAACATTTCCATCTTTGGTTTCCTTGACCCGTTCAATCAAATAAGAAGACGCCTGGGTATTCACACCACAAAACCCAACATTACCATCATCCTTTACAATTGGAATAGTGATACCCTTTCCACTGCTGTAATGGGTCTTTCCTGTAATCAGATCCCCAACCACCCTTCCAAAGGCGCCTCGAACCGCCACATAACGGTCCATGCCCTCCCCTCGACCATGAACGATTTCAAGTCCCTTACCACCAGGAAAAGTTCCAATGGCGGGAAACTTACGATCCCATACTGTCAGACAGCGATTAGAAGCATTACACGATAGCTCGCTTTCGAGATGCATGTCTTTCATATCCAAGAACTTACTCAGATAGCCGATATCGACCCAAAGTCGAAGAAGACGCCCAGAGAAGTAGAGATACAAGTATCCATCGAAAGTGGTATAGAACCGTATCTTGGAGTCAGAGTAGCCAGTGTTGTAAGTGAGACTAGGGGGAACAGTGCAGATAAGGTGTTTAGTTCTTGTCCACGGATGCATATAGTATACTATTTGCATAAGTGGGGCTTCGACTGTTTCGACAACCAGAGCTCCTCCAGAACCAGGTAGTAAGTTCACAAGAGTTCCCACACTAGCATCTAGTTCATTTATACCCGGAGCCTCGAACGTGTCATCCATGATACTTTTCAGTTCAACCTCACCGTTACAGTCGAGATAGTGCTGCAGCATCTTTTTGTCGACGAGCATATCTGACATGCCCTCTTTCGACAGGAATCGGACATGCACTAGATCATCGTTTTCATCCATGATTCGAAGATAACCATCAGTTTCTGCGTTTCGAATTACGAGTCCTGAACTTAGGGTTGCTTTATTGGGGCAGGTTGTGTAGTCAAAAGTGTCTACCCCATCATAGTCTGTAGTTTCAGTAACCATAGTCTTCAGATCAAGAGCTACACCTGGAGTAAGCAGTTTGGAGCCCTGGACGACGTATTTTTGGCCCAATTGAGTATCGAAAAGGGGTGTCAAATTCTTACGAACCTCCTCATTCTGCAAGTCAACAGAGGGTTCAACCAGGGTATCATTACGGCGTCGAGATACGGCCACATTCAAGTTTTTCAACAGATAAAGATGCTTCTGGGAGGAATCCAGGCCTCTCTTTGTTCTGGAAACAAGAAGAAGAGCACACTTTTGCCAGGTTGTCGCGTCTGAATCGTTCAAAGTGAACCACGGAACGCGTTTCAGGACTTTTCTAGAAACCAGGTCATCCAGTTTATTGAAAAGCGTGTAGTTGAAGGAACAGGCCTGGCTGAGCGCAACGCACGTTTCCAGATCGCACAAGTTGAAAATCCGAACCAGGAGATCTGCGTTCAACATGGTGGTGAACAAGGTGGGTTAATTACGCGTCGCAGCGAATATGCATGTCGTGGGCCGAATGGGGCAAAAATAATTACATGAAATGAAATGAAATAAAAATAAATGAAAAGTAAAGGGTATAATAATATATTTGGTCTACAAGTATTAAGTCTCCTCAGCTCTCTTGAAAGCTTTCGCAGCGTTCATAGTCGAAGGGTTCAGCTCGACAGTAGGCATTTGTCGGAAGATATCTTTATATACCACTGGACGAGCATAACACTCATCATAATCATCATATGGTTCGTCATCAGATTCATCATCATCATCAGACAGAGGAGCATCGCGATGATGACGATACCAAGCTTCTCTTGCTTCTCGCTCTCGGAGTTCTGATTCTTCGTCAGGGTCAGATTCACTACTTTCATATTCTTCATCTTCGTCTTCGTCTTCACCCTTCGGCTCCTTATCTATCCATGGATACTCCTGCTCGAGATCTCTGTTGTCATTTCTGAAAGAATTGCGAGTTCTCAGGTGCTTAACCACCTTGGCACCCTGTTTAGGAACATCATTCTTGAATTCAGCACAATACTCTTGGAAATCTTTACTCAGATCCACACCAACCTCAGCCTCTTCAAGTCGCTTAATCAAACTGGAAGACACCTGAGGACTCAATTTGCCAAATGACAGCGTTTCGTTGAAAAAAGGAACAGTGATACCATCTCCTGGGCTGAAATACGTGCGACCTGTAGCCAAGTCGCCAACCATTCGTCCACTAGCCCCTCCCACAGTAACAAACCGGCCCATCTGCTTGCCTCGAGAGATGCGAAATGGAGATATCTTAGCATCACCGTCAAAAGTACCAATAACGGGAAAATCACGATCCCACACAGTCAGACAGCGGTTGAGCACAGGACCCAAAATCTGATCAATGAACATCTTGGGTTTGTCCAAAAGCAGCTCACTGCGATAGCCAAGATCGACCCAGAGCCGAAAAAAACGTCCAGCAAAATATACAAACAAGTAGCCGTCAAAAGTCGTATAGAACTGCGTCTTGAATTCAGAGTAGGCGTTCTTGTAGGTGAGACTGTAGGGGACTGTGCAAATAAGAGTCAGATCTAGAGAGAACGGGTCCACATAGTACACCATTTGCCTACATGTGTCGTCCTCGGTTGAGGTAGTCGCAACTAGAGCACCTCCAGAACCAGGTAGCAAGCTCACAATAGTTCCATCAATAGTGTTGGGTGCGTCTCTCTTTGGAGGTTTCCATCCCAGGGGCTGAGCAGTACACAAGGAGACACCCTTGTTTCTGTTGCAGACGAGCGTATCTTTGACACCTTCTTTTGTCAACAACCTGATATGCACGAGATTATCATTCTCGTCTATGATTCGGAGAAAACCAGACGAAAACGCGTTCCGAATCACAAGTCCAGAAGCAGATACAGCTTCGTTAGGACATGTAGAGTGGTCAAAGGTATCCTCTCCATCGTAATCTGTCGACTCTGTCTTCATAGTCCTGAGATCAAGAGCTAGTCCTGGAGTAAGTAGCTTTGAGCCTTGAGTGACCTCTTCATCGCCCAATTGAGTCTCAAAAAGAGGTTTCATATCCTTCCGAGTCTCCTCATTGCTTTGCAAATCCACACAGAATCCCGAAGTGACTTTATTAGCTCCAAGAGAAACAGCCACCTTGAGGTCTTTCAAAAGATAAAGGTTCTTTCTGGACGGATCAAGGCCCCTTTTGGTTCGAGACACAGTCAGAATAGCGCATTTCGGCCAGGTTGATTCTGAATTGTCCAACGTGAACCATGGAACGCGTTTCTGCACCTTTTTACGAAGCAGGTCGTCCAGTTTGTGGAAAAGCGAGTAGTTGAAGGAGCAGACCTGGCCGAGTGAAACACACATTTCCAGGTCGCATAACTCGAAAATTTGAACGAGAATGTCTGCGTTTAGCATGGCGCTGATGATGAGTTATTATGAGAGTTACGCGTTGTCTTAAGTTAAAGAATATGGGGTTAAATGATATCAGGACCAAAATATTGAAATGGGTCAATAACTACAGTGTCAACCAGCTCTACATTGGTCGTTACTCATGACATTAAATACATCTTCGTTCACCCACTCTCCCGCTTGTTAGCACTCATTTCCTCATGAATATCATCGAGAACACTCTTTTTCTTTTTCTTCTCCTCAACCACCTCCAGTGGTCGTTCATAATGCGGAGACCAACGGGTGATTTTTCCATCCAACGAGCCTGAAAAGTAGTCTTCATACCCGTCTCCTCGTCCTGTGACACATGCCGATCTAGCTACATCATGTCCTCTACTCAGACGACATACCATTTTGCCGTCTTCAACCTGGTACATGAAAATCTCGCCTGAATCACTGGGAACCATCACTTTATGTGTTTCCTGATGCTGAAACATGAGACAGGGGTTGATAGTTTGTAGAAACTTATTCCTCAAGAAAGGACCGTAATTGACCAGCTTGTTCATTCCCTCTGGTGGTAACAGGTCCCAGAGTCTCAGTTTTTCGTCGTTTCCAAACGATAACAAAGTGGATCCATCTGGCATCCAACAGAGACCGTTAGCTGCTGCTCTATGTGCTCTAGGATGCGAAAGACGTTTATCTACACCTCTTCTTAACGGATTAGCCTGAGCTGTGGGTGTCAGAGTATGATCCAACATGAGTACACACGAGTCACTGCGTCTAACGTCCCACAACCGTACACTACCGTCAGTACCTCCTGTAGCAATCAGAGAACCGTGAGTAGGTGACCATTTTGTCGTCAGCACTTTTCCTTCATGTCCTTTGAGAATCTGAGCTGCAGCTGTGGTTCTCAAGTCCAACAAACGCACATACGGATGGTCTGCAGCTGTAGCAACCATAGCATGTTCTCCCACACTGCTGATATCAGCACTGTAAATACGCGTACCCAGATCAAACTTGTACGCTTCCTGCATAGTGTTAGTATCCCACACTTTGGCAGTTCCGTCAAAAGAAGTAGTGACAAAAAGCCCAGAGTCATGAGGCCACCATTGGACATGCGAAACTCCATACTTATGACCCTTCTGACGGTCAATGGTGGCCATCTGTGAGTACTCCACGCCATCAGAATGGTTGAGGCTTCTCCATTCGTTCTTTCCACTCAATTCCAAATCCCATAATCGGATACTGGAATCAGCGCCTCCGGAAAGCAGGTATCTCTGGTCCACATTTTCTACCGACAAGGAGTTGACGGCTCCAACATGCACTTTGGGAAAAGTGGCATGTGGCTCTGTGGTGTAGTTTTTGAGCGATTCTTGATACAGAGCCTCCTCCAGCTCCCACGGAGGCAAAACTGCAGACTCTCGGCTTCTTATAAACGAAAGCATGGGAGGAAGAGTGAGGCAGCACCAAAAATGTACAGTGAAAAATAAGTTTGCGGTGTACAAGTGGCGATGAAGGGGATGTTAGATGATGAAATATATCTCAAAAAAGGGCAAATAATTAAGACTCAAAAATATTGCCTCCTCTCTGTAGCAAAAAAGTGTTGATCAGCTTCGAGAAGCTAGGGGAATTAAACCCCCATATGTTCCTCCACTGCCAATTCGTTAGAATTTGACATGGACAGGAATTGAACCTGCAGCCCTTCGATTACAACCATAGTTGACTGGAGTCGAAAGCTCTACCATTGAGCCACCACATCAACACGTAAAAACACGTAAAAAGTGGCCACTACTTCGGGACGTATAGATCACGTGAAAACTTATTTTGGAAATTGTTTATTGGGATTTTCGCGATGGACAGGGGATATATTTAATCAAACGCGATTTAATATGATGAAAAGTGAGCTTCTGTATCTTCTGGTATAAACAAAAATGAGTTTGCATTCTTGTGTGAGGCATTATGATCAATTTTCTAAACACTCTGTTTCCAGAATTCTAAAGAATTTTACAAAAAGTGTAGATACTGAAAAACGTCACAACGGCCGTAATATTTGGTACAGAGGTGTGGGGTTTTGGAATTATATAGACCAATACCTCATTATACCACAGTTTTCAGTTCAAGTCAAAATAATAAAAACCTCGGACTCCAGCACAATTACAATTTCCGCAAAACTACAAACATACCTGACCACCCATTAAACAACACAAACGAATCTTTAAGATCTATATCTAACAGGCTAACACCCTCTACACTCATCTAAGCTACTCCTTGGGCCACTCGATGTTTCGGGGGTCCTTGAGAGCGTGCTTGATGTACTTGGTGTGTCGTCCTCTAGCAAACAGAGACAGGTCTGAGGTGTTGTAAAAGTCCACAGAAGTGTAAGCCAGAGACCGGCCCATGTTGTCCAGCACACAGTCCATGATGATCTCGTTGCCAATCTTGCCTCCAGAGCCGATATAAGACACGTTAATGTCAGTAGAGACACCAGTAGCAAAGACACCAGAAGAGGCAACAGCCATAGAGCCTCCGAGATCAACCAGCGACGCAATTGTGCCTCCATGCAGAATCTGCAGTCGGTTGGTGTGTTCCTTGGCGACAGTCAGTCCAAGACGGACCTTACCTCGCTCAGCAGAGTCGATAGAGAGCTGTGTTAGAGAGTGAACTGGTGAATTGGTCTGACTGGTCGTATGTATATCGTTTAGCCTTATGGTTTGTTCAAGCTATCCTCATTAAATCATGTTGTTCGTTGTTCCGAAAACACCCCGATACTCACCTGGGACAAAAGAGTGGGCTCCAGACCACTGAGCTTGAGGAAGTCGGCCCAGACCTGTGTTAGTAAGCGGCAATTGACGTATCAGACGGTGTACTCACGTTTCGGACGTGTTTGAGAACCTGGGTGTGCGACATGGTGATTGTGGGGAAGGTGGAGTGCATGCATGAGATATTGGGAGAGTGGTGAGCTGGGACAGGGTAGCTGTGGGGATGGGGTGAAGGGTTAGGGGGAAGTGGTTGATATGGTTGGATAGAGGGAAGTGAGGGGAGTTTACTGGTTTTTATAGATTTTGGAAATGTCGAGAACTGGGGGAGGTAGACGGGTATCATTATTCAGCAACTGAGTCATCAAAGTTTGGGTGATGGGGAGTGGTGGTGTTAATGAGGGGAGGGTAATTGGGGTTTAAGAGAGGATAGAAGGTATTGAAATTGGTTATAGGTGTTTATTTGTTTGATTCTGAGCGAGCAAAAAAAAATAAAAAAATCACACTTCCCGAGATATCACTTGGTCTATTATTTGGTGGACATTTAGTTGATAAAAGTATAGCCTTCACCAGTTCTAACAAGAATAGAGGTAATAAAATACCCACTATCTCCACCAATATAACTCAAAGAGGTTAATAGCCGAGGATTATTAGATAGAAAAACTCCATAATTATATTTAGGAAAATAATGTTCCCACCAATATCCACAAATAATGAATATTATGACTCTCCCCCTCCGTCCTCCTCTAAACTCTACTTAGCATATTACTTGACGCAACATTTCCACGCGGATAAAAAAAATGTCAAATAAACTCTGCCTGCATATGATTTGTAAGTGCGAAGAGAACCTTAGAGACCCTCATCTACACAACAATGTCCGACATTTGGGATGACGAGGAAGTGAGAGAAACACCCAACGAAATCACACGAGTCCAGCGTGACCACTCACAGGCTGGGTACCTTGCTGGAGTTACCAAGGCCAAAGATGAGAGTCTTCAGGAAGGCTTCAACGCAGGATACCCTAGCGGAGGTCATCTGGGGCTTTCGATCGGATGGATTTTGGGCTATTTGCAGGGAAAGGGACTTGCTGAGGAGGAGAAACTTGCTAGAAAAGAACTGAGCAGTACTAGGATCTTTGATAGACAGTATTGGACTACAGATGCTGCTCCTACTTATGAAGGTACACATCCATTAGTGAAGCAGTGGGAGGACAAGATTGAGCAGTTGAAGGGTAAGACTGAGTGATGGGGTCTAATGAAGTGCACAGGAGTGTACAAGGACGCCTGAGTTCAGAACTGGAGTGAAGGTACTGTTGGTACCACCTCCAAAACGAGTATTTAATGAGTAATGACATGTATGATATATTTAGCAGTCAGTGAGTGTGTGTCAATGTAGCTAGTAGTAAAAATATCTCTTAGAGCGTTTATATCATGGTACAGTATCTTACTCCACCTGCTCTTCACTAACCCCAACTACGTAGTTAACCTCCGTGGGTGAGCAAACTTTATCAAGGTGCATGAAATTTCAGCTCCAACAGCATCACCAGAAAAAGCCGAACCCAGCACCACCGCCATGAAAAAACTGGAGGTGCTACGGCCACACAGCGTGGGCAAGCGTATTGCCGCCAGAGCCGTGAGCGGGACTCTGCGCGAACAGCAGCAGCGCATAGATGCCGCCAAACAGGCCTCACACAACCAGCTGCGCACGCGACAGAAAGATTTTTCCAGACCGTCCAATGACATTACGTTTTTTGCGGGTGTTTCCAAAGAAACCCGGTTCATCGACACATATACGGCCCGGCTGCGTCCGGCAAACCTCACTCTGCTATTTGAGTGTCCGGTTGACTGGCAGCTGGTGGATGACTTAGATCCGAGTGAAGAACAGGCAGGCAACTGGAGAGCCCATGTGCGCAACCTACAGGCATGGGTGTCTGGATCCGAGTACAACGAGACGGCGGAGCAGGTGGAGCTCAAGATGCATACCAACCAGATGACGCAGGTGGTCCACAAGGTGCTGTTTGCCGGAACGCTCAAATGCATTGAATACGACGATCCCGCACTGCAAACAGCGTGGACCGGGGGAAATAAACACAACAGGGCAGATAGCATGGCTCTGAGAGTACAGGAGAGCCCGCTGTCGGTGATAGCGGTGTTTTTGGGAGAGGAGTGGACGATGGAGCAGACAGCACAGTTGTTCAAACAGGAACCAAGTCTGCCGCTACTGGGAGCTATCATGAGCTCCAACTGGCATAGCAAGAACCTGGAGGAAGCATCTCAGTACCTGGAGGACGTTGAAAAGCCCTACGAGGGAGAGCCGGGTGCTCTAGCACAACTGCTTAGACATCTGAGTCACCATGGCCTTATAGAAATCAACCAGGGCTTGGCGGACAGTCTGTATCTGAGCAGACCGAAAAAACTGACACCGGAGAAGAAACCGGACATGGCATCAACCCAATAGCATTGTACATAGCATAGGTGGAGTAATAGACGACAAGGTGAAGGCCTTGGTTAACGATATATGAATGATGAAGAATAGTGGGATTCACAGAATAACCAGCTCAGTTTTAATGGTAGAGAGCTGAAACCTATATAGATATGACCTCAAGAGCCTGGAGATATTGCGGAATCTATCGTACAGTATTGTAATTGTACTGAATGGCTCTGTGAAGTTGTGTTGTATTTCACCATTGTTTACATTTCACTGTTCATACTGTATTGTCATTTATTCATATTTTACATAATCATTTTTGCTCAAAGAAAGCCCTGACTCTATTCTGAATAGCGTCCAGTTCCTTGGGCTTGGAGGACTGAGAAGCCATCAGGTAACACACGTTTCCAAGCACTCGAGCATGCACGTTCCAGTCGTCAGCTCCCTGTCCTCGGGCAAGGTACTTTTGCAGCTCCACAGAAGCGGTAGAAGCATATCCTCCTCCAGACTCATCTTTGAAGGTAATAGCCAAAACCGAACCGATAGCAAAAGCGCCAGAAATTTTAGGAGAAGCGGAAACCTGGTTCAACAGCGCCTCGGACCAACTGGACCACGTCTCAGTCACCTTGGTGCTCTTCCAGTCCTCCTTGAAAGGAGCCCAGGGGCCGTTAACATCCTGCTCCATGGTCTTGAGACGACCAAGAGTGTTGATAGCCACAGAGCAACCAATAGGATGAGCGGTGTAAGAGTGACCATGCAGCAGAGCATCAGCCTTGGAATCGCTCAGGAACGAGTCGTAAATCGACTCAGAAGCCAGAGTCACAGACATGGGCAGAATACCTCCAGTGAGAATCTTGGCATGCACAGAGATATCAGGGTAGACCTGGAGCAGCTGAGCAGCAGTAAAAGTGCCCAGTCGGTACAAACCAGTAAACACCTCGTCGTAAATGACAGGAAGACCAGACCAGGCAGTCTCAGAGTCCACACGGGTCTCGTGGAAAATGTCAGAGTTTCGAGCAACGTCAACCAGAGCTCTCTGGAACTCAGGGTCAACGAGGTTCATTCCTCCGGCTCCCAGAATCACAGGCTCCATCATAACAGCTCCAAACTCACGTCCAGCGTCAAGCTGAGCCTTGATTTCCTTCTCAATGTACTCTCTGTACTTGGTGTTGTTTCTAACAGCAAAGACGTCAGTCAGAGAATCAAACGTCTCTTCACAACATCCAAGTTCGGATTTCAGAGACTCGGGAACAGCCACAGTCCACTTTCCATCTCGCATAGCAACAGTAGGGTACTCCAACCAGTGTCCTCGTCCAGTGTACCAGGGAACCTTCTCATTGTAAATAGAAGGCTCACACATATCCAGACATCCAATGGTGTCTCCATGGTAAGAGCCCTTGAGACCAAGAATACCAATCTCTCGAGGCTTATCAGAAACAGTCTTCTTTCGCTTAATGTAAGCATTCAGAGCCATCTTAACAGCAACCTCGGTTCCAGTAGATCCGTTATCGGTGTAGAAACATTTAGACAAACGGGGGTTCTCAGAGTACTCAAGGACAGTCTCGGCGAGTTTGACAGCAGGCTCGTGGGCGGTGTTTGCAAAAATCACGTGTCCATATCGTCCAGCAGCGTATGCAGCAGTTTGGGCCAGTTGATGATCTCCATGACCAAGTGACTGGGTCCACCAAGAAGCACTTCCGTCAAAAGAAGGTCTCAGGGCGTTCTCCTGCTTGGGGTTGGATGTAGCAAAGAAGTCTCCGTAGGCAGAATCGATAGTGGTGATAGTATCTCTGGTGATTTCTCTATGCTGAGAAAAGGGATACCAGACAGATTCAAGGGCTCGTTTAGGGATAGAATCAAGAGTAGACACTCTCTGGGCGTGGTTTGTATCGATAATCTCCTGGATCTCGCCAAACACGCCAGAATCGGTCAGCTTGAAGTAGTAGTTGTCCATCATCTCGATTTCGTCCATCTCATCAGTATCACGTCCACGAGCAGGGGGAAGAGAGCAGGGGATAGGAATGACCTTGGTATCGCTGAGAACACCCTTCAGGTACTGAGGAAGGTACTCGGCGTTTCGGTAGGGGTCTCCAGGAGGAGTAAACATGGCAATAGCATCAACATCGAAACCTCGTGATTTGAGCGACTCAAGAGCAGAGATAGTAGCAGACAGACCACCCAGACGAGCATCTCCAACCAGAATAGCGGGAAATCGCATGCTTCGGTACAGATCAGCTTGCAGAGAACCATTAAGAGTAGGGGACAGAACACCTCCAGCTGTCTCAATCAGACCGTAACCAGACTTGACTTTGGAAATGTGGGAATGCAGAGTGTTGTTGAGTTTAGACAAAACAACCTGATCGTTGACCTGGGGCTCTTCAGATGTATCTCTGACCTTACCCTCTAGTTGCAGAGCCAGATGAGGGCTACAAGGAGTACTCAGCTGAGACAGACAATGAGAGTTGACCTGAGCCACGTATCGGTTAATATGTCCATCATCGGCCTCTGATAGATCACCGGTCGAAATCGGTTTGATGTAGAGCGAGTTTTCATTGCCAAGGTGTCTCAACAAAGCAGTGGAGAAGATGGTTTTGCCGACATCGGTGTTTGCTCCAAACACGTAGTGAACGGGGAATTTTTTCCACAGGCCGCCGATTTTCATGGCTGTGAGGAAATGTGGCGATTGGGGATGAGAACAAGCCGGATCGAGGGGATTTGGACGGTTATAAAATTTGTGTGGGGTTGTTGAGCTCGGGGCAATATCGGTAAACTTTGAGTTTGTCAACGTGACTCAAAAACGAGTCATCGTGAGTCAATTGCAGTCACCCACAGCCATACATGGGCATAAAACGACTTAGACAGGACAGCGGGAGGTGTTTGGTGGTGACGAGAAAACACGGCTATGAGGTTAATCACGTGACGGTGCCTGTACCAGCAGCTGATGAGGTGGTGGTCAGAAACCTCCTCATTGGAATCAACCCTGTGGACTGGAAATCAGTCGAGTATGGCTTTGGCATACATGGATACCCGTGGATCAATGGAAGAGAGTCAGTTGGAGTTGTTGTTGCTGTCGGGGAGGGAACTAAACGATTTCGGGTTGGTTCAAGGGTCCTACTGGTGAGCACCAATTACAGAGATCTGAGAACTTCTACTTTCCAGGAGTTTTCAGTGAGTCCTGAAAATCTGGCTGTTGATATTGGAGCAATGGAGTTTGGACGGGCTATTGGATTTGGTGTGCCTTTGGTGACTGCTGTTGTTGCTATGGATGAATTCGAGATTACTGAGAGTCCGTATCTTCTCATCTGGGGAGGAGCTAGTTGCACTGGGGTGTTTCTTTGTCAGTTGGCTAAGAGAAGGGGCTTCAGAGTGATAAGTGTGACATCTCAGAGATCTGAAAAGTATGTGAGGTCATTTGGAGCGGATATTGTTCTTGACAGAAGAAAGATTCACTCTTATCAAGATATCTTGGACTCAGCCACTGGTCCTATTGTCTATGGAATAGACTGTATAGGAAGAGACAGTGCCAGTGTTGTTCTACAAGTATTAGAAGACAGTGATAGTCAGTTGAAACCCCAAATGGTCTGTTTAAACGCTTCCTTAACCTCAACAACCATCCCAGTCTCTTCTGTGAACCTCAAAAAAGTACATGAAAACCAAGACTATGGACGACAAGTGACTGTACAGGTTCAGAATCTCATACCCAAATTGAAGCCGCCAAAAATGCATTACTTCAACGGACTCGAAAACATTCCTCATGGTCTACACAACGTCAAACAAGGCTCACCAGGAAAAACAGTCGTTGGTATAGAGTACATTTACTAATCTTGTAATCTGATGCATATGATTATCTATATCTAATACAACGGCACTTGACAAGACCGCATACGTTAAATTGATTATGTGCAGGTGGCAAAAGAAAAGACCAGATCCAACTAATCAAACAAAGAGAAGTGAAAGTAATTCCAAAACGGCCCTACTCATTTCAGAAACCCAACAAGTGGGTCTACGTTGAGCTTCTGGAACCTACATATACGGACTACTACTAATCTTCTGAGTATCCCGTCCATCCTTCTCATACATCATCCGCTGCGAAAAACTCATCATGCCCGGAGCCAACTCCCTGATTTCGTTAATCTTAATCTCCTCATCCAGAGAATGGCTCACATCGATATCATCTCTCTCCTCCAGAGTCACTCTACGGTTACCAGCAGCTGCAGGTTCGCTTTCGATCCTCTGCTGCTGCTTTTCCGTGAGTCCCACACCCGAAAATGACGTGCCTGAAGGAAATCGAGACACAGACGCCTGTCCAATTCCCCGATTAGGCTTGTAAGAGTTGGACAGGGGGTTCTGAATGTAGGGCACAGATCCAATAGCCATAGTGGATGATTTGGCATGTGGCGATCCGACAATCTCTGAGAAAGACGCCTCTTCTTCAGGAATCTCACCAATTCTGGGGTTGAACGAATTCTTGCCCAGAAACGACCTGTCGTCTCCGTTATCCTCCTCATGAACCCACATATCAAACGCTCCAGAGTTGGACTCCACGGAGTTGTACTTGGAATAACTCTGGGGTCGTTTTCCAAGGGACCCCACCACCATAGGGTTGGTAGGAGCTGTGGACGACATCTGAATACGAGAATGAGCAGTGACAGAATCCTCAGTCACGTTATCCACATCCTCCTCAATAGGGCCAAAGTACGACAAGTACTCCTTTTTCAGCTTATCCGGAAGATCTGAAGCATCTCCCCCTACAGACCCTCTTCGATGGGTAGTAGTAGAAGTGGCTGTTGACTTGGGTTCATCCTCATCCTCATCTTCCGGCAACTCCTCGTCAAAGTTGAACATATCCTCCGAGTCTCCATTGCCCGACTCTTGTCCATACAACTTTGGTTTGGGTCCTGGCGTCTTCTTTTCCTTGTAGCTCGACGCTGGAAGGTCCAGTTGCGGTCCTAGAAGTGTGGGTTTTTGTGGCGACGAGTACAAAGCGGACATGACGTCTTCTCGAATGGTCGGCACACCTGTATCTGCTGTCGGTCGAATGTACTCTGGTTCCTTCTTTGGAGGATGAGTGGGTGCTCCCTTGGGTAGTTCTGGGAACGGTTCCTGGAACGAGTTTTCGTTGAATTTGACCCCCGACTCCTTCTTGCCCTCTTGTGGCTCCTCCTCCTTGTCCTCCTCCTCAGGCTTATCTTCAAACATGACCTTCTTCTTGGTGGCATCTCCATCCGCTTTCAGAGAACTTTTAAGCGGCTTTGTGAGCGAATTGCGTCGTGACTGCTCCAGAGCGTTAATTGCCGCCGTGTTGTCGATATCTAGTGGCTCATCCTCTGCAGGTTTATCTTCATCCGACGATTCCACTCCTGCCACAATCGACTCCAGCAGCGTCTGAAACTCGTCCTTTTTGGCGGCGAAATGCGTCTCCAGGTCGCTCACAATCTCTTTGCGTCGTTTGTCAATGAGCTCCTTGTCGTCGGCTTCCAGCTGGGCCCATTTTTGCGGACCCAAAAGTCGTCGTGTTTTTGCGGGTAGATGTTGGGTCAAAAGCTCGGAAAAAAGCTGGTCCAAAGGCTGTGCTAGAGCCGTATTCTTTGCGGGCGACGATGACGGCGACATGTCGCGGTTATCGTCCAAAGCCATGGCTGCGGCTACCACTTCCATCGTGGTGTGTAGTGCTGTTGATTGAGTTGGGTTAGTGAGTTGGACATGCAGATATGATCTGTGGGGGGGAAAAAGAGTCAGAATGAGAGGGGAAAAATGAGATTAAATTATGCCGTGTTGGAGGTGGTCAGGTGAGCCCTGGCGGGTGGCGGTTGTGTTTTCGTGTTTTTTATCTGTGTTTTATGTATTTTATGGTGCTTCTTGTACTGTCTCTACTACTGGTACGAGTACTCTCCCACCTCTCTAACTTGCTATTGTATATTGTATTATCTGAGCTTGTCGTGTGCGACAGTGTATAGGGGGTTGAGGTGAGTGAGTGCATGGTTGGGTGGGTTGTTTAAGAGCAAGCCCAGGGGATATTCTGTGATATATAAACACCCTCCCACCCACTATACCTACCTATACTGTGCATGACCCACCAGAGGGTAGTACCGGTTCCGATAGCAACACTCTTTGGTATCTTGTGCCAAAGGCTATTTGCATACGGCTGTCTGGGGTGTGTATGAGAGCAGTGCGTAAGTGAGACTGTGACGTCATTTCGGCACGTGACTAAATTGAGAAAAATCTCTGAAACAAAAGCACCATACCTCTACAGGTAAACTCTAAGGGTACGATACGGCTTATCTTGATTTCTTTGCCGACACCTGACTTGGGGTTCTTGTTCGTGACCAACATAAATTGAAGTTTATTTGGTCTAGATGAGGTGTTTGACCGTGTTTGACCGAACCGTTTTGACACGGGTGAAGGTCCGATTTGGGACGTTTGATTATCTTGCGTGTAGAGGACGCTAATGCGAACAGATGGGTGTTTTCTTTTTTCATTTCCGACGTTTTCAGCCAGATGAGGTTCGTGAGGTTCATAAGTAATCGTCAAACCACAGTCAATGAAAAGCTCTTAGTCAGGGATGTGAGCGACCCTGACCACCATAAAAACGGATATTGTAGAGTGCAAAGACAGAAAGAGATACACAGAGGTAAGAAGTCTGTCGTACTATAGCTGGAATTATCTCAAACGGCACATGAGAGCTAACTTCAATATTCCGTCTACACCGTGTGCTGGATAAACTCGTATACGTTGGCCTTGTTGAACAATAGGCATTTGGCAGAGAGCCATGAATGCTGTGCCACGTACGCTAGGAAGCAGTAAAGACGTCCGAAAGATGCAAAAGATAAAAGAATTCGACAAAAACAACAAATACCAAGGCAAAATACCCCAGCATCACTCTCCAACCCCCACCAAACGTCTCTTAGATGGCTCCAACGAAGCTTGTTTCTATCACATCACATAAATCTCGCTCACCCAATTTCACATAGACTCTTCCAGAGTCATTAGTGTGGTCTAATGTAGCTAAGAGTAGTGTCTAGTAGGGACATCTGAGGGGACATAGAACCGTCTGTAATAATCTCACTTTTAATACCAAGCAATACCCACTATTGATGACGTACATCTCCCCCACCTGATGACGTAAACCTACAGAGCCACTATCGTCACATGCCCTGCAAGCTTAAGTACAGCGTGCATTACCCGAGAGTTTACTTGACAAACAGTAGTCTCTACAGCACCACTACACTGTCCAAACACCACTCAGACCCTTGAGCTACACACACACACACACACCACCATGGCCTGGTACCACCGTCCAAAAACAGTGCTGGCTCTCGTCCTGTGGCTTATAGTCGCGGGATTCGTTCTCAACACCCTTCTTCGACTAGGCGACCAGACTACCGACCCAGACTTGACTTCTCCTAAAGACCAGAGAGAAGACACAGACCCGCATTTTCTCGACACAAAACGACGCCCTCTGCTGCCCCAGGACCGAGAATTCGAGGCTGCCTGGAAAGCCAGAACCGCCTGCCCCGACTATGAGGCGTATTCGCAGACTAAACATGAACCCTTCAGTGAAGGTCCTCTGGCTCTGCCGTACATGCGACCCAGCCGGAAATGCCGTACGTTCCATTCCGACGCAGTGGAGAAGACAATTGAGGAGTTTACCGCCAAAATGGCTGATCCGGATCTAGCTAGATTGTTCGAAAACGCCTTCCCTAACACGCTGGACACTACGATTCGATGGCACAGACGAGAATCAGAAGAGGCATCGGCCCAGACGTTTGTAGTCACTGGAGATATTAACGCCGAGTGGCTGAGAGACTCAGCTTGGCAATTGTCTCCTTACAAACGGTTCATTACAGCAGATAGAGAGATCCAACAACTGTACAAGGGAGCTATCAACACTCAGGCCGGTTATATCCAGAAATTCCCCTACTGCAACGCGTTCCAACCTCCTAGAGCGTCACGAATAAGACCCCAGTTCAACGCTGGAGAAGATAAAGTCACCCCTCCAGTGGACCATACCACAGTGTTTGAATGCAAGTACGAGCTGGACTCTCTGGCGTCATTTTTGACCCTGTCCAATGACTACTATGAAGCAGTCAAGGGAGATAAAGAGGAGGTTGTCGATACCTTTTCTGGAAACGATGGAGCTTGGTACAGAGCTATTGCTAAACTGACTAGAGTGCTCGAAGACCAGTCTCAACCCACATACAACGAGAACGGCAACATTCTCAAAACGAGGTACTCTTTCAAACGACACACTGATCTCGGTACCGAGACTCTCAACTTGAACGGTATTGGTAACCCTGTTGCTGGAGGAACAGGACTCATTCGATCTGCCTTCAGACCCTCAGATGATGCTACAATCTTCCAGTTCTTCATTCCTGCAAACGCCCATATTGCTGTGGAGCTCAAGAGAACCGCCAAGATCTTTTCTGCTCTTGATAGAGAAGATCTGGCTAAAGAGGTGCTCGATTGGGGTAACCAGATTGAAGAGTCCATCTGGAAACACGCCGTCTACACCCATCCCAAGTTCGGAAAGGTGTTTGCGTACGAGATTGACGGATTTGGCGCCATTACTAACATGGACGATGCCAACATTCCCTCTCTACTGTCTCTGCCAGTACTAGGCTTCCTAGACAAGAACAACGAGGTGTACAAAAACACCCGAAAGATGGTGCTATCCAAGCAGGGTAACCCGTACTATCTCACCGGAAGAGCCTTTTCGGGTATCGGAGGACCCCATGTCGGTATCAGAAACGCCTGGCCCATGTCTCATACCATGGCCATCAGAACGGCTACAGATGATAAGGAAATCCACGAGTCGTTGAACCTCCTGAAAACGACTACTGCCGGCTTGGGTCTCATGCACGAGTCTATTGATGTGCACGACTCGACCAAGTTCTCAAGACCGTGGTTTGCCTGGTGCAACTCGGAGTTTGCCAAGGCGATTTTCTACCTGGCCGATAACAAGCCGGATTTGATTTTTGGACCCAGAAAGGTCTACAAGCCAAAGAGCGAGTAGCTATGAATGAATAGATGATTGAATGAGTGAACGGCGTGTAGACTCTTGTATATACAATTAAGCGGTACCATAAGCGGTCAGTTAGTGTAACATCCAGCACAGTTCTTGGACTGGTAGAGGTTAGAAAAGGACAATACCGGTAGCTGGCTTATTCTCAGTGTTGGTGTTATTTGAATATGCTATCACCAGAGCATGAGGAGGAAACTCGAGCATTGCCAAAATACCTCCGATTTCAAATCTGAAAGCGGCATTGCAATCTCCTGAGTGAGGGCTTCAAAAGGAACCATTTATTGCATTTCTACGAGCCCTGCTGGCCTAATAAACGTTGCTTAAAGTTCCATAAAGTACCTGGTTTGGCCCCAGCATAAAGTATCGGGAGCGGCATAAACTACGGGATCTGCGGGTATGCAAGATAATCAGATAGACCAGAAACCCGTATTATAAGTTATTCAGAGTGTTGTAAGAGTATTTACGAGTGTCAAGGTCATTACAGGTCCCTGTGTTCAAGATAGAGCTGTAAAAAGAAGGCAGCTAACAGCATAAGATCTATTATGGTGCGTTACTACGATAGTGCATTTGTTAGGGTGGTTTTGGGGGTGCTATGGTGATCGTACTGAGCCTGAGCTACAGCAATTGTGAAAAAGAATAATGATCCTAGTCCTTTTTTTATTTCTATAACTGTTTTTCGACCTCTGCTTACTTCTGACCTCTCATGTATCCCTCCATCTTATCGACCGTCTGCTGGTCCTTCTTCTCCTGCTGAGCTGCAGCCAGAGCAGCCTTGTATCGTTCATGAACAGCCTCGTCGGCAGCATCCAGACCAGGACCAGCAGCTTCAGCACCAGGTTCATCATCGTCTCGATCAACCATGCCCATATCTTCATCAGACTCCATATCCGACAAAGTATCGATTCTGTCTGGCACTCCAATCTCGTCTCTGGGGTTTCCTGCTGGCTTGGGCTCCTCGATACCCATATCGTTCATGAGTCTAGTGAGATCCTTTGCCTTTTGCTTCTTCTTGTCCTCCTCTCTCTGAGCAACCACTCGCTTTCGCTCCTCGGCGTAATCCTCCTTGTATTCCTTGACCTTGTGTCCCACAGCCTCCATAAAGTCGTCAAAGCCTTCTCCCGAGTATGAGCTGACAGACACCACATCCAGATGGTTGTAGAACTCCTCCAGCATGAGTGACAGCGAGTTCATAAGAGAACCCATGTATCCGCTCGAGTTTTCTCCCTCTCCAGACAACTCTGGGTCATTTCTCAGCACCTCCTGGAACTTTTCAAAGTCTCGCATCCACTCCTTGAGCTGTGTAGCATCTGCAACATCACACTTGTTGAAAACAATGATCATGGGCAGCTTGGTTTTGTAGAGAATGGAACACGCGTACAGCATGTTGGACATGAAGGTGGCTGGAGAGGTGGCTCGGGGAGTGTCAACAATGTATGCCAGAACGGTAGGAAACGTGGTGGCCAGAGAGTCGGTGATAATGGTACCGGAAGCGGACCAAATGAAACACTCAATCTGACCAGGAGTGTCGACGAGAATGTTGGAGATGGATCCATCAGCATCTCGCTTCTCAATGAGTCCAAGCACCTGGTCGATCTTGGTGGAGAACAGGTTCAGAGACGTCATGATGGCTCCATTGGGACCCAGGTTGTAGTTTTCCATCACCTTCTTGTACTTGACGGAATCCCGAATGTCAATGTTGGTGTGGAAAGGCACCTTGAGCACCGCAGGGTCCAGGTTGACCACATAGGGCTTCTTGCCGTCCTTGGCGTTGGAGTGAAGGTGCGAGTTGAGACGCTGCATGAAAGTGGTCTTACCACTGCCAGCCATGCCCACGCAGAAGATGGTGGGCGTGTCGGACTCGACGTGGGTCTTGGGGGCTTCTGTAGATTCGGACATGTGTATGAGAGTAGTGAGATGGTCTGCCTGATATTGCTAAGGCGTAAAATTTAATATAGAGTTGTGCATATGATACGGCAGGAGGATGGAAGGGCGAGAAGCTGAGATTAAGAGGTATTTGGATTTTTTAAAGAGAATAAGAGACATTGCGGCTAGTATATCCTGTATCCAGATTTGTTAGCTTTTCTGATGCCTCGAAGTACCTCATATATTGCTGTCTTCTTGGTTGTAGCTGCTCTGACAAACCCTATTATAGTCCTCCCAAGACTAACGATAGACCAACATTTTGCCACCACCATCACCAACACAATGAACCTCATTATTCCGTCAGTATCCTGTGGAAACATTCCCCAGCTCACAGTCGATCTGCTGATCCATTCGCTCGACTTCAAGCTCGTTTCAAAACTCGACGACTCATATCTCCATCCCTTTGCCTCGCCAGTGGACCATGTGCAGGGAGACAAGACCGAGGCTGGACAGGTGGCTACTGCCATTGAGCTGTACCATTCCGACCAACTCGACACAGACGTGATCCAGATCCGTTCGCCGCCAATTGCCGACTTTAAACAGGCGTTTGCTGCCCAGCTGGAGGAGCTCACCAAGAAGTACACCAACATCATTGTCCTGGGTTCGTCAGATGCTGGATTGAGAGAACAGGTGGGAGCGGCCAAAATTGAATATTACACATCGGATCTGGCCACCCGGTTCCAGACTCTGTCATTGGACGGACCTAAAGTGAAGGAAGTGCCTGCTGTTCTTCCTGGATCGGGGTACTTTAGATCACTTGTCAAGGGCTCTGCTCTGGGACTTGTTTTCTTCGCTTACGAGGGAGACAACTTTGGTGACGCCCACCAGCTGGCTGACGCTGTTATTAAACTGCTGGGAGGAGAGGAAAAGAAATGGACCCAGCCTGTCAGTTGGCAGGGTGCATACGGGCACGATGCTCCGTTAGGAGTTGAGCAGGGTGTTTATTGTTAGGAGGGAGACTCTAGGTAATGATGATGATGATGTAGGATCGTTTCTGTATTTAAACGCCATGCTGTATAAGCATGCTTTAGGCCCTCACTTGTAAAGCTGTTTTGACTAAAATTCTTATAACACAGCATTCAAAAACAGTCCCCTTGCGGCCACAATTCTCTCGCACTACACGTACCACTATTAACCAATCTATCAATCTAACTAGCTATACAGCTTGATAATTCTGTCCTCCACACCGTTGAGAATGCTCTTGGGGTTAGCGAGAGCCAGGTTCTCGGCCTCGCCCTTGTACACGTTGGAGTAGACAACACCGGGCTGCATTCCTCCGGCAGAACCGGCTCCCATGGCCTGAACTCCTCCAGCCTGGTTCTGGCCTCCCAGAATCAGCGAGTAGATGGAATTGAGACCCATCAGGTTGAGGAAGTACCACGATAGCGACGAGACCCATCTGACGTCCAGATCCTGGGTGTTAACACCAGACTGCAACATAGCCTTGAACCGGATCGTCAAAGGAAAGGGCAGTTTCATGAGAATGAAACCAGCAAAGAACGAATTGACCCAGCCCATCATCAGGGTCTGAGGGATGACCATCATGGCTTGGCCCTTCATGCTGTCCATGACCTTCTCAAACTGTCCAGGGTCGTTGAGCATCTGAGAGGGGTTGGAGTTGCCGTCGTTTTCGGGGTCCGCGAGGTACTTGCCGGCCTTGAACTGCTCGACAAAGTAGGTCTGTCGCTTCTGGAACGCCGTGTGGCTCAGATTGACTCCGTTGAGTCGCAGGTTGGTGCCGTACATGAGATACTGCTGTTGTCGGATGGTTTTGGCATCACCATTCTTGGGGGTGGGGTTGAGCAGAATGGTGGCATAGTGTCGCAGGACACCGACCAGAATCATGACGAAGAAAATGGGAAAGAGCACCCATACTCGTAACGAGGGGTCGATAGTGAGATCCATGGTGGTGGTTGTGATGCTGACGAGTTGTCGAGATATTAAGTTGGTGTAATGTCAAGCTGCATAATGACACTCGACAAACTTAGAGAGGGTACAACTGCTGGTGGTCCCTGAATGATTGGATATATATTTTGAGAAAATAAATATCCAGATCTGATACAACTGAGATTATGAGTAAAATGGTTATTTTTTTATGCTCATAGGCCTACTATAAGGCACTACTGACTTGTCCTTCTCTGGTTGGACTCTTACACTCTGCCAAGTAGGAAACTATATTTACTTGGGACTATAATGACTATTAGAGGAAGACCAAGACAAGACAACTCCGACTACAAGAAGCTGACAGATAGCATCAGAGCTATAAAGTGGCCAAAAGTAAATCAGAAAAACAACAAGCTATAGTACAAGTACTAGCAGCCAAATGTAGGTTCTCAGATGAGGCTCAAATATGCAACTATTGTCTTAAGCTATCGGTACAAGGCACTCTACCTGAATGTCTAGAATAAGACTGTCTACTAATATATCGCTCCACTCCTCATCTACTCTCGCCAACTCACTTCGCTCGTTGGCTCTCGTTATCTTCATAAACCTCTATCAATTATCCTATTTTACTCATGATATCTCTCTACCCTCTCGTCTAATAATCATCAGTGCCGGTGACAATGACATCATTAATCTTGAGGATCATTCGGGTCAGCTGGGTGGCCAGCAGCAGCTGCTGTCGCTTTCCAATCAGGGGATCCACCACAAAGTTCTCCCGCATGTCGTTGTTTCCAGTGTTGAGACAGTCAATGCCCAGACGCGAGTTGCCCTCCTTGACCTGACGCGACTTGACAGAAGCCAGACTCTCAATGGACGACAGACCAGAGTTGTCTGCCAGAGCTGTAGGGATGGCCTCCAGCGCGTTGGCAAACGCTTTGAACGCGTACTGGTCGATTCCGGTCATGTGGTCGGCCTTTTCGGACACGGCAATGGCACATGCAATTTCGGCAGCTCCTCCACCGTACACCACTCGGTTGTCTCGAACCAGGTTTCGCACAACACAAATGGCGTCATGCAGAGCTCGCTTGGCCTCGTCGACAATCATCTTGTTGGATCCTCGCACGAAGACGGTCACGGCTCGGGGGTTGGCACACTCCTCAACAACCAGCATTCTGTCTCTGGTGGTTCCAAACTCGAGCTCTCGCACTCGTCCGGCGTGTCCCAGCTTGGCGGCAGAGAGGTCCTCGAATCGAGGAACAATTCGGGCTCCAGTAGCAATAGCCAGCAGCTCAATCTCGGGTCCTCCAACCCATCGAACAGCAGCAATGCCGTTCTGCAGCAGCAGATGGTTGGCCTCATCGTCGAAACCCCACTGGCAGATGACCAGGTTGGCTCCGGTAGCCTTCACCTTGGCCACCATATCCTCAAAGGTCTTCTGCTCGTAAGCCTGCAGCTTTCGGAACTCGTCGACCGAAGAAATGTCCAGCTTGTGCTTGGTCTTGGGCTTCGGGGGCTCAAAGGGGCACGTGAGAATGGCAATCTTCACGTCGGTGATGTCTCGGGGCATCTGGGGGTGGGACATGTCCTTGTCGAGAACAACACCTCGCACAAACTTGGTGTCCTCAAGAGCTCCTCCGACCTTTCCGTCGACCTTGATGAGCTCGAAATCCACCTCCTTTCGGTCGAGATCGGCGACAGCGAGAACAGCGTCAACAGCGATGTTTGTGAAGAGATCGTGGGCCTTGGAGACAATCTTGGAGCCCAGAGAAGTCTTGGCAGCCTTGAAGAGAGTGGACTTGTCGGCGCTGGACACGGGCATGGTGTCGGCGATCTGCTCCAGACGCTCCACGGCAATCTTGGACGCCTGGTCGAAACCGTTGGCGATTCGAATGGGGTGGATACCCTTCTCGATCAGCTCGTAAGCCTGATCAAGCAGAGCTCCAGCCAGAACCACAACACCGGTGGTTCCATCTCCAATCTCGTCGTCCTGAGATCGCGACAGCTCAACCAAAAGTCGTGCAATCTGGTGCTCAATCTCCATCTGGCTCATGATGGTGGCGCCGTCGTTGGTGATGGTGATGTCTCCATCGGGCGAAATGAGAATCTTGTCGAGTCCTCGAGGTCCGAGGGAGGTCTTGACGATATCGGAGACTGTTCGGGCGGCGAGAATGTGGCTCTTGACGGCCTCAATTCCGTGTGCTCGCTTCTTCTTTCCTTGACTGGGTTAGTTTCGCGTTGACTGTTTGTAGTAGTAGGTACTCACTCTCTGACAATAATAAAGGGCCGTCCCATCTCGTCCTGAGCCACAATGGCATTGGACATGTCGGGCATGGGCATTGTCTGTTGCTGAGCCATCTTGTTGTTGTGTAGTGTGGTGATGTATTCAGATCAATAATTTCCCACTGTAAACGTAACCAAACCTTCCAAAACTTCTAGGCCATTCTGGAGGGTAAGTCACGTGCCCTACGAAGAAGGAGCACTTGGGTGGCGTCAGGAGAGAGTTGGAGAATATCTGGAAGTGTAGCTACCGTAACTACGTGCTTGCGGTCATTCTGGTATATTTTTCATTCAAAAATATTCGCCACAGCACCCAATAACCCTCCATCTCAGGCACCGCCGCCTCGTCGCGACTTTCACATAAGGTTTCTTTGGGAGTCGAGATGAAGTCTGATCAAGGGTGAGGTTAAGGAAATTTCAGGAGAATTTCAAGTGGCGTTTTTTGGGAAAATAATAGGCCCAAAATCACGTATATGGCTACTAGAGTCGGGTTTACCATGTCTATGCGTTTTTCAGCTCAAAAAAGTGTCCACATCTGCCTATCTTAGCGCCCCCCTGTAAATTTCACTATGATCTGAAATAATTTAATAGGGTGAAACTTTCTCTCTGAATAGAGATGGAAATGAAAACACTGTGATGCCTTCAAACCAACTTATTTTCTCACAAAACTACAAAAAGCCACCTATTTCAACCCTTCAAAACACTCCAAAAGCTCTACAACTCCCTAGAAAGTCTTAATCCCCCACTTTCCAAAAACCCTCTTAGGCTTAGTAATCCATTTGTATTCCCCAACACCACACGAATATATGGAAATGTGCCATTTTCTCTATTTATCTGAGTTCCTACGACCCCAAATAACACCCCTATGTGCTCCATAACCCTGTAAAGCCGCTGGATCGGCCGTTTTTTTAATTCTGAAGATACGTTTTTTTTTTTAATTCTGAAGATACGTTTTTTTTATTTTAATTCTGAAGATACGTTTTTTTTTTTTTTTTTTTTTTTTTTTTTTTTTTTTTTTTTTTTTTTTTTTTTTTTTTTTTTTTTTTTTTTTTTTTTTTTTTTTTTTTTTTTTTTTTTTTTTTTTTTTTTTTTTTTTTTTTTTTTTTTTTTTTTTTTTTTTTTTTTTTTTTTTTTTTTTTTTTTTTTTTTTTTTTTTTTTTTTTTTTTTTTTTTTTTTTTTTTTTTTTTTTTTTTTTTTTTTTTTTTTTTTTTTTTTTTTTTTTTTTTTTTTTTTTTTTTTTTTTTTTTTTTTTTTTTTTTTTTTTTTTTTTTTTTTTTTTTTTTTTTTTTTTTTTTTTTTTTTTTTTTTTTTTTTTTTTTTTTTTTTTTTTTTTTTTTTTTTTTTTTTTTTTTTTTTTTTTTTTTTTTTTTTTTTTTTTTTTTTTTTTTTTTTTTTTTTTTTTTTTTTTTTTTTTTTTTTTTTTTTTTTTTTTTTTTTTTTTTTTTTTTTTTTTTTTTTTTTTTTTTTTTTTTTTTTTTTTTTTTTTTTTTTTTTTTTTTTTTTTTTTTTTTTTTTTTTTTTTTTTTTTTTTTTTTTTTTTTTTTTTTTTTTTTTTTTTTTTTTTTTTTTTTTTTTTTTTTTTTTTTTTTTTTTTTTTTTTTTTTTTTTTTTTTTTTTTTTTTTTAATTCTGAAGATACATTAATACGTTTTTTTTTTTTTAATTCTGAAGATATTTTTTTTAATTCTGAAGATACATTAAGCTATTTCTCCCCAGATATTTTTTTTTTTAATTCTGAATTTTTTTTTTTTTTTTTCGCCTTCAAAATGGCAACTTTTCGGAAAAATCAACAAAATTCAGAGGACGTGGCGTAATGGTAGCGCATTGGATTTCGGTTCTTCTGAACGACGTCCTCCAAAGGCTGCGGGTTCGAGTCCTGTCGTCCTCTCTTTTTTTTCGCTTCCTGACGTACTCTTTTTCCTTGCACTTTTCCGTTACATTTCCCTCTCGACTAATTTTTTTTGTCTCTTGCTGCATGTCCCATCCGTATCTAAACTTTAAATCCGCTCTATTTGGAGCGAAACCTTGTTGAGATCAGTTGACTGAGTGAAAAACATTTGAGGGAGTATGGGATCGTGTGATCAGTTGAGAAACATATAAAAAGAAACCTCCAGAGCGTATAAAAACTTCGCATCGCCATATCTTCATCTTCTACACCTGTATACCACACCACTCAACTTGCTATCACCACACCTATACATCACTCCTGACGCCTGCATTAAACTAGACTTTAACAACACATCAATCATGGAGGACCTGACGAAGACAACCGACAATCTCAAATTAGACACGGCTGGGGACCAATTGAGCGCTCTCAAGGATATTGTTGCGGCTGAGAAACCCGATCTGACAAAAATCAGCCCGGCTGCTTTCTCAAAAGCCGTCAAAGAGCTCCCCAAAGAGTGTCTCAAGACATGTGCTGAACATAAGCAGTTTGCTGCTGTGGCAAAGCTGGATCTGCCTCAGGATATAGCCATCAAAGAGTCGCTCGCTCTGTTGAAAACCGACCCCGAGTTTTATCTCCAGGTCATTTGCATGCAGAAGAAGCCGTTTGACAAGGACGCTTTCAAGAAGCTGGTCGAGGTGGCTCCCAGTTACGTGTCCAGTTTGGAGACTGAGGATCGAACGACAGCTCTGGCTGTGATGATCATCGCACGGCTGTTTGAGGTGTTTCCTGCCGAGGCTGAAAAGGAGCTGGGCTTTCAGATTGAAAACTTTCTACTGGCAGAAACTGCAGATAGCGTGATCACTGCGTTTTCTCTGCTGTCAGTGCTGTTTTCTATCGATAGCAGCCGAGCAGCCGACATTTTTGCGTCGGAATGGATGCAGGAGTTCAAACTGACTGTTTCCATGACCCATTCTGAGGACACTATGCTGGCTATTCTGGACTGCCTGTCTTCAGCCTGTGTCTCTAAACAGTGCAGAGAGTTGATTGGTGCAAAGTTCGAGAAAGACCTGGTCCAATTGCTGCAGGCTACTGTTTCGCAAAGAATTAAACTGTACACTGCCACTATTCTGACCAAGCTCAGTTTCAAACAGAAGGATCCTAAGCCAAAGGGGGAGCAACAGGAGGAGTTATTGTCGACTCTGGAATCATTGTCCTCGATTTTCGAAGAATCAGTGACCGATAAAGAGCTCCGAAAACAGGCTGTGGAGGGACTGGCATACACTTCTCTGGATCAGAATGTGAGAATGGGTATTATCACTAACGATGAGCTTCTGAAACAGCTCGTGGAGTGTCTTAAGTCGAATGACTCTTCCCTGGTCTATGGAGCTCTATCCGTGTTTGCTAACCTGGCAGTTTACCCTCCTAGACTGTCTCCTGATCAGAAGAAGGTGGCTGATATCAAAAAGTACGCTGAAGCAGTACAGGAGAAAGAAGAGGAGTTGGCCCAGATCACAAAGCAGACAGATAAACGATGCAAGATTCTGGTTGATCTCAAAATCCCTGCCATTCTTTCTGCTTTGGTGAACAAACTGAAGCCTGCTTCTCGGTCTGTAGCAGGCACTATCCTTGCTTCTTTGTCTGAACAAAGAGCTCTGAGAGGCGTTCTCACTCAACAGGGAGCTGTTGCTACGCTTCTATACATTCTCTGCGACACTGACGCTGATTTGGAACCTACTTCTAAGGTATTTATCACATCTGGACTTGCCAAACTACTAGTGTCTACCAACCCCAGTCTTGTGTTTGGCTCAAAGATTTCAGCTTCTGTGGCTGTCATCCCCCTTCTGGCAAACATTGACAGCGACTTTTCTCCTCTTCCTCTGTTGGACTCGTTTGAAGCTGCTCTAGCACTCACCAACCTCGCTTCTTTTGACGATACTACTAGAAAAGTCATCATTAGCCAAGGCTGGGAGAAGATTGAAAACATGATGACGTCTCAGAACCCCATGGTTCAAAGAAGTGCTGTGGAACTTGTCTGCAACCTCTCACTATCCCCCTACTGTGCTGAAAAGTATCTGGATGGAAGTAAAGCAGCCACCTCTCGTCTCAACCTCCTAGTGGCTCTCACTGATCTCTCAGACGAAGCAGGACGTCTGGCTGCTATGGGAGCTCTAGCTATGCTGTCTGAATGGGACCCTGCGCCTCCCATCATGGTTAAGAACGAGAAACTTATGGCTTGTCTGCAGCGCATCCTAGACAAGGACACTGAGACGGAAATGATTTACCGGGCTGTAGCACTTGTGGGCAACTTGTCACAGAAAGAAGGAGCTCAATTGACTGCCCTGAAGCCCGGGCTGCTACGAGTAAAGGCCACCCTCAAAGATATGACTGCAGAGGTGGACGACATTCTCACGCGAGTCAAGTAACTAACTATAGACTATAGATTTTTGGCTAAGGAATGTAAAGTGCCGAGGAGTAGAGTCACACGATGTCTCGAACTGTATTAATGCTGGTATCCCTTCGATGTGTAGATGGACGTGTCTAATGCCTCTTTGGGATGGCGTTTACTACACTTGTAAGGTATATCCAGATACTGCAAATCCGCAAAGCGAAAATCCACCGACGTGTTTTCAAATCCCGCAGCTGGCATGATATGCCGTTTTGGACTTACTTTGGTCACGCTGTATAGCTGTATATAGCCCGGTTCTCCGGATGTGCAGCAGGTGCGACATACGGCGAAGATCGTACAAGTGTACGTATAAACAGGTCCGGAAAAATCGGGTGTTTTGGTCGCGCTGACACGGTCTGTTGTAGTGGCTAATTCCACGCTAGCTGCTCGTGTGTGCTCTGCTCCTGGTCCTTTCTCCAAGTTCCGGGGTAGCACGCCCAAAAATGAGAATTTGCTTTTTCGCTCGGTGCGTAAATCCGCGATTTTGGTGAACCTATTTTGCCCGCAAAATTTAATCTGATTGCATGCCCCTGGCGAGCGTTACAGACGAGGAGGTGCCAAGCCGGCAATGCCAGACGTGCGTATGACGAGTACACTAGTTTGTGGCGGAGCATGTGAAGAGGCGGAGCAGTGGGTGAAGAATCGGGCAAACCCCGCCGGAAGCCGACACCCGTTGATCCAAAATACCCCTGTCGATAGTCGTCTGGAACCAAGGCTCAACACGTCTCCACTTTGTCTTTCATAGACTTTGGCATAGGCTTTTTTCTTTGCCTTTATTCTGCCCTTGCCTTATTTTTTGCAGCTGGGAGTAGGCTATAGGAAATACACGTAAGGCCCAAGACGCGTAGCAGGCTGTACACACAACCACACTCTACACACCCTCGTAAACACCAGTCTTCTGCTTGCACACCACACCATGAGCGACGCAGCAGAACTACAGACGATTTCGGGCATCTCGGTGGCGTCCAAAAGTGCTCCCTCCACTCAGACCGAGGGAGTCACCGCCAGTGGCAAAGTCGAAGCTACAGCCCTTGCTGATGAAGTGTCGGGAGACGCTGACGAGGAGGAAAACCCGCTGACGGTAGCCGCTCGGGACGGCAACACCGCCGAGGTCAAGCGGCTGTGTGAATCGGGCTCCTACTCGGTTCTGGACACCGCGGAAGACGGCGTCACAGCTCTACACTGGGCAGCAGTCAACAACCGGCTGAGCACATGCCAGTACCTGGTGGAACAGGGAGCGCTGGTGGACGCAAAGGGAGGACAGCTGAATGGCACGCCACTACACTGGGCCTGTCGACGGGGCCTGGTCTACATTGTCCATTACCTCATTCAAAACGGAGCCGATCCACTGAGATCAGATGTCCAGGGATACAACGCCCTGCATCTCGCCACCCACTCGTCAAATGTCATGCTGCTGGTATACCTGCTACACCAGGGCTTGCCTGTGGACTGTCAGGACCCGAATGGCCGAACTGCTCTGCATTGGGCAGCTTACCAAGGAGATGCTCTGTCAGTAGACGTTCTGCTGAGATGGGGCTCGGACGTTAAGATCACAGACTCCCAGGGCTTCCTGCCATTACACTGGGGCATTGTCAACGGCTCACGCAACTCGTTGGCACGACTTATTGAAGAAGGATCGGATATGTATGCCAAGAGCAGTGATGGGAAGACCCCCCATGTCATGGCAGCAGAGATGAACACCACAGCTCAGCTGTCAGGAGCCCTCGACGACTGTGGACGGTTCCCGGACGGTAGTCAAAAGACCAAGTACTTTGACGCCAGATCCACCAACCTGGTGTGTTTCTTCTCACCCTTCTTTCTCATCCTTATGGGCCTGGTGCTGTGCACCTTCTGCGGACCCATTTTCGGACTCATTCTCACCATTGCTGCGCTGTTTGGTTCCATTAAGCTGCTCAAGACTTGGGTTCTGCCTTCTCACTACAATGGACATGCAGCCTTGTTGAAATCTCCCTTCCAGGCCGGTATCTTTACTGGATCTGCTTTCTGGGTGACTGTCAAGTACCTGACATCCGTCCTTCCTGCCACTTTCGCCTCCCATCCCATTCTCAACTTCTTCTTCGCCTCCACTTTTGGACTGGCCATGTACTGTTTCTTCCGATGCATGTCCATGGACCCTGGTTACGTCCCAAAGCTTTCTGGCATTACTGAACAGAAGGAGGTGATTGAGAAGCTGATTGACCGAGGTGAGTTTGATACTCGGCATTTCTGTTTCGTCACTTATGTGCGAAAACCCCTTCGGTCCAAGTTCTGCCGACAGTCTAAGCGAGTTGTGGCCCGATTCGACCATTTCTGCCCTTGGGTCTGGAACGCCATTGGAGTTCGAAACCACCGAATGTTTGTCCTTTACGTTCTGTTCCTGCAGATTGGTATCCCCCTGTGGCTTGCTCTGAACAACTCCTACTTTGGAGCTCTGCTCGAAGTCAAGCGATGGGACCCTCTGGAGTTCTACCTGGTGGTATGGACTTCTCTGCAGCTCATCTGGATCACTTTCCTGTCGTTTGTACAGATTTTCCAGATCTGCCGATCTCTCACTACTTCTGAAGCCGTCAACCTCCAAAAGTACGGCTACATGGGTGCTGACGACTACTCATCAGTGCCCCTGGACCACTCTGCCGCTGCTGCTTCAGCTCAGTCGGTCATGAACGCCCATGGACATGCCCCCAAGTCCAAGTGTTTCTCTTCGGTGCTTAAGCTGCTCGGAGTGGACCAGTTTGTGGCTACTGCTGGAGAAGCCATCAAGCACCGAGACAACCGATCGTGGAAGGAGAAGAACCCCACGGATGCCGGAGCTGGAGCCAACTGTTTCGACTTTTGGTTCCCCAATGGCAAGTTTGACGTGGTGGCTCTTTTCGAGGCCGGTAAGGGTGGAGGAGCCATTGGAGGTCAGTCGGTGGACTACTTCACACTGTGGGACTTCCCGGACGTGTCGCCCAACCAGCAGCAGAGCAGCAGTCATGCTACTCGAGAAGACGGAGAGGCTCTGTTGGCCGAGTCCCAGGTTTAGGCCTGTTGAGCATAGATAGATAGAGGAACGCTAACGTATATATTAATGGTCTTGTATGAGAATTTCTTGTATGAGCATGTGCGTAATAAATTATTGCAAAAATAACGAGAAACAAAAAGCGCATTGCAAGTACTTGTACAAGCACAGGCACGTTACTGTACTTGTAATATGCGACTGGATATTAAAGGTCACTGATTTTCTGAAAATTTTAGTCCCACATTTTCACTGTGTGTTGTGTTCCATCTCATGGGTTGTCCTTGATTTTGTTTCACCTTCAATGCATCACCTCCCATCACATTTGTTAAAGTTTACTTATCTACTCCAATTTTACTTAGATTTATACTTGTACCATGCACCTCCCTTACACCACCTAAACCATGCTCTCATACACTGCCCAATTCAGTCAAACTCCATTAATTTACAGTACAAATACATATCCCATCATTAGCTCCCTCCTGTTATACAACGTAGCCTCCCTGTTCCCTCAACTCTTTAGCCTTCTCTGTAGGGTTACGCACCCTTCCAGACCTGCTTCTGGGAGACTCCGAAAACGTCGGCTCTTTTTTGATTTCCGGCGACTGTGATGCCACGGGAGTCACCGTCTCGTCTTCAGGCGACTCCACCACCTTTCTCGGTCTTCCCCGTCCTCTTGGAGTGACTGGGGCACTCGTAGGGGTGGGTGTTTGAGAGGGTGTACCATTCCTAGCAGCAGCTTCAGCCTCGGCCTTTTTCCTCTCCAGCACCAGTTTCTGTTTCCAATGCAGTTTTTTCACCTTGGGCTCGCTCTTGGCCTTTTCCACTTCTCCGGTAGTGGCTCTTCGAGCTCGCTTATGAGCTCGTTCAGAACGAGACATTGGCGAGTCAGGCACCTCAGCCGGCTCTGGAGCCGACTTTCTGGACCGCTTCTGTTTCTCCGGTAACGTGGACATGCGTCCAGAACGAGTCTGACGTCCAGCTTGACTCCACTTTTTCAAGTCCTTGGCACTCATGTCCTCAATACGCATACTTGTGATCTCCTGAGCAGGCTCCTCTTTGGTGTACTCCCAGGACCATGCAGCAGCCTTGCGTTTCTTCTGCACAAGAGAGCCATCTTCTTCAAAGATTTTGCGGTTCTTCTTGCCAAACTGCTGAGTGACTTGCGGCTTAGTCAGACCAAGGTCACCAAACTCAAGCTTCCGAGGAGGTCTCATAATGAGAAGACTCAGAGGAAGAGAATGCTTGTGGTTAGTATACGGCCAGGCAAAGTTATGCACCGCTGCATGTCTATGGCACCGGGGACAGTAGTGTCCAAGGGTGTGAGGGCCGTCCATCAAGTTGTAGATTGAGTAACATGAACGACAACTTTGAGTAGCTCCAGAACAAGTGAAGCCATATACACCATCAAGAGCATACTGTTTCGGATCATAGGCCTGTTCTCGAGCAGATTTACACAGCCTATCGAAATTGAGATCCTCCTGGCCGAAAGACCACGTTCCAGAGTTTTTCCGAGCTCGAGTGTGTCGTTTTGAACGCTGGGAACGGTCACCTTCATCACGAGAAGACGACTCCTCGTCACGTGAGACAGTATCGTCACGCGAGTCGTTGTCGCTCACCAGACAGCTATCCATATCGCTAGCTCTCTCGTCCAACACCGACAGTCTATCGTTAAACCTCACTCTCTCGTCATTGTGCATGCCGAGATAATGGTGGTTTCTTCGAGCGCTCTTTGGCTGAATGAACGGAGGCACGTGGCTCTCGGGAGACGACGTTGTGTCTGGGCTTGGTAACGATGGAAACCGGATTTCTGCACTTGCTGGGTTCATCAGAGGCTCTGTAGCAAGAGTAGGGCTACTGTCGTCCATGGTGCTTTCAGGGTCGAAAGTAGCCTGAATAGGAACCACTGTAGAGACATCTACCACTGTTGACACTTCTCCTACCTCCACAGGCAGAGGATCTTCGTTCTTTGGAATCAACGGCCAGTCTTTGCTTGTGGAGATCTCAATGGTCTCTCCTGACGAATCTCTGAGCTCTGGCGTGTTCCCCTCTCTCTGCTCCTTGATTTTTTTCCGTCGTTGCAGCTCGATTTTCGTCAGCTCGTCCATATCGTCTTCACTTTCCTCCTCACTGCTTTCCTGGGGACTTCCATACAGTCCTCTGGAGTTCGACTCGCATGTTTGACAAAGACACTCTTTGTTACGTCGTCCAAAGTAATTTTCTGCGTACTTGACGGTGATTTCGTCGCCCACGCTGATTGGCTTAACTGCTTGAATAACCATTCCTGACGGAACAGGCACGAAACGAGCATTAGCACTGCAGTCGTGGTTTACAAAACGAGCAGGGCCCAGCATGAGACAGTTTCCGCCTCGTCGTGACGAGTGGAGCACGGAAAAGTCGTTGGCTAGAGCCAGCTCCTCCTCCTTGGACATTCTGGCCAGACATCCAGACAGACCCACAATCTCGTCTCCTCGGTTGTATCTGATTCGAGAAATGACACAGGACTCTCCCCGGTTCGAACGGCACTTGTAGCGCATGGACACGTCGATTTCAAAGCCACACGACGCCTTGTAAATGGTCAAATAACGCACCGTGTGTCGCTGAAACTCTTCGTAAGCCAGCGGAGAGAGCCTTCCTCGGTATCCTCGGACCTCCTTGAGCTCCAGAAACGCGTTTGTGGCCTTCTTGAGAGCGAGATTCGCCGCTACTCCCGTCTCGCACTGGGCAATAGATCGCACCAGGTCATGGATATGGCGATCTGTAATGCCGCGCAACGGCTTGTAATGAACGGTGGCCTTGCGGACCTCGGACCAGTAGAAGACACGCTCCAGCAGCAGGTCGGTGAGGGCGTCGTCGATGGTCGCCAGCTCGCCGGGCGTGACCGTGATCATTGTGTGTGTTGACGGACGTTAGTATGGCTGGGCTGTTTGAATTTAGCAAAAGATGCGTGTTTATGCATGTGGGGGTCAGACGTGTGATGGGGCAGAGATATAGATGGGGGGATGTAGGCAGGGTAGGGTTATATAAGGGTGGGTATTTTTCTTCTTACATATATCTTGTTTGCATCTACTTGTAGTCTGTCTCGTGTGTGTTCTCTTCAGTCAAGTTGGGTGGGGTCTCCATGACACCTTATTCTGACAGTCTATAGCTAGCCAGGGTGATGATAGGAGCTTCTGACTTTTGTCGACTATAAATGTTAGACTCTATAGAGGAGAGTTGAACAGGGGGCAGCTGATTTGTGGGCAGTTGCTCAAGTTATACTAGTGCAAGTAGCTGCTATTTGAACGTCATTCCAAAACCCACCCTTTCAGCCACACCAATGTATGTGCAAGTAGTGCTGTAGCAGCCATACAGCTATACGTTCCTTGGCTAGTTAGCTACTTGTAGATGACAAACTTGTCGTCATACTATTCATACATAACACACCTCAGCACACCTCATACTGGTACTTATCGTGCATACTCGTATCCATCTCAGGAGATGCCATGTTTCAGAATACAAGCACTCGGGACCGTTTGAATTCGACCCGATTCGTTTACAATCGCACTAACCACGAGTTTACACTTGATAATGTTGATTACGTCAACTCCAGATATCACTGCCATGGTGGTTGTTCGGAGGTACAGTCCAAAAACAGACATCCAGAAATGTACATGTATCCGAGCTTGGTAAAGGAAGGAAATTGTGAATATGCTGAATTTCTTTTTTTCGTCTCCTTTTTTGTCCTCTAATTTACCCCCATCGGCCTTGATAATTACATGACACTTCATTTCAGCTGAGACATGAGCATGAGAGATAAATAGAATATCGCCCATAACTATGGATCTAAACATCGCACAGAAAATCAGAGCCCAGAATTGAACTCCCCAGAGTCTCCTCTTTCTACTCGTACTAAAAATACTCCCCAAAGATTTTGTCGCCAAATCAACCCCATTCCTTACTCAGCTTATCGACGCACGCAGTACTCTATTTCAGCATGCGCAAAAAACGAGTGATTGGAACCAAAGTGGAGGTGGTGGAGGCTCCCAAGGTGGTGCAAACGGCATCTCCCGCTGTTACACCGCTCCCACAAACGCCACCGGTCGTTTCTACGGCTTCTCCAGGCCCCGAAGCGGCCCCGACATCACTAACATGTCCTATTTGCGAAGAGACCATGCTGACGCTGATGCAGCTCAATCGACACATTGACGATGTTCATGGAGACGGCAAGGGCAAGTCGCGTGCTCCTAGCGAAAAACCGCACTCGAAACCTCGACCTACCGACGAAATGGTGACTAAACGGCACTGGAAGCACCCTGGACCAGGCCAAACGTGCCATTATCCGGACTGCAAACGCAAGCTGGGCCCTAGAAATGGGTCTAGACACTGTCGACATTGCGGAAACATCTTTTGTCATGGCCATAGTCGCTACAGAATGAGATTAAGTCGAGATGCTCATCATCAGCCAGATGGAGGTATCTGGTGTTGGGTGTGCAAAACATGCTACACTGGACGAGAAGGATACAATGACACGGAGGGTACCGAGCGAGATCTTACGCAAGGGTTCAAGAAGATCCGCCAGGCTAAAATTGATGTCCAGGAGTTGTCTGTTAACAAGCTGGAAAACAGACTGAGAAGACTGGTGGAAGAGAGTATAGATAACCAGAGCTCTGGGCCATGGTGGAAACCTCGATCTTCGGTTACTGCATCAGTACCATGGCAGGATGACTCAAATCAACCCAATTGTCCTGAATGTCATGTCAAATTCACGTTTCTACTCCGCCCTCATCACTGCAGAGTATGTGGAAAGGTGGTTTGTGGCCAGACTACAACTCAGTGTTCGTTGCCGGTGGGTGTTGACATTCTCATCAGTAGTTTGGACATGAAGGAGGAGTTCAGTGTGACTAATCGTGTTTCTAGTGACTGTGAACCGATCAGGATTTGCTTGACATGCAAAAACACCGTTTTTGGAAAACGAAACTTCCTGAGAGACGCCAACGCTGATCCTGGTGAGCTGCTCAAGCTGTACAACACCATTTGTCACCTGACCAACTCCATTGAAAATATGATGCCCAGGTTTCAGAAGGAACTGGAAGAGACGATTGCTTCTAAACAGATGGAGGGTATGCGCCCTAAAGACATTTTGACCGCGTCCAAGTTGAGAAAGAGATTGCTAGATACATTCTCTCAACTCGACTCAGCTGCTAGAAGAGTAGGTTCTTTGGAAGGTCTGACTCAGACAGAGGAGAGAATTCAGCAACAGATTTACACAGCTACAGTGTCTTTCTTACAGGAGAAGATGTTGCCTCTGAAAACACTTCCTAAAGTGCTTGGAAGTGAAGCTGCTGCTCCTGAACCTGCTAAACCCAGACCTCCAGCTAATTACAAGGCCTTACAGCAGCAGTTGGTGGTTATGGAAGAGCAGAGGTTCATGGTGGAGAATATGATGCTGGACGCCAAACAGAGGAGAAAGTATGATGAGTTGGCGCCGTTGGAAATGTCGGTGAAGGATTTGGATAAGGAGATTGAGCTGTTGAGAAGGAGGTTGGGTGAGGAGGCGTTCACATAGCATGAGGCGAACGACGGACAACGCATGTACCAAGATACAGCAATAATGAATAATGATTATGACGATTAACAAGTGAACATTTGTAGATCTGTACTTATATTTTAGGTGGCTATGTTTTACAGTAAGTAACATCAGCTTCAAGGTGGGTGTGTTTGGGACTGGCCTTCAAGGTCCATTTTAATGTTTTTAAGCAGAGACTACAGTCTACAACTACAGCACTCCAGTTATCAGTACACTACAAACCAACCATTAATATTTTTTCCCAACTATTATCGTTACTGTATATACCATCCTTTTACGATCGATCGAAGAGTCCATCATCGTCATCGTAGTCCTCACCTCCACTGACAGACCAATCATCAGAGTCGCCCATCTCACTGTCATCATCATCATCGTCTCCTTCCTCATCATCGGTGTATTCATCCGACTCCATGAGTCCCTCGAGCGACAGCTGCAGCATGGTCTCGTTCTTGGCCACCTTACCGGCCTCCACCTTGTATCCTCCCTCAACATTACACCCAGTCAGCTTAGCCTTGGTTCCAATAATAGCCTTGGCTCCAACCAGACAGTTCTCCAGAGTGACGTCATCAGCGATAGTAGCACCATCAAAGATGACACATCCGTTGATTCGGCACCGCTTTCCGATAGTACAGTTGTTTCCAACCACAGATCGCTTTATGCTGGTTCTCTCTCCAAGCTGAGTCTCTTCTCCAACCAGAGAATCAACACCGACAGTAGCAGCTCCCTTGACGGCAGGAGTAGTAGGAGCCTTCTGGGCAGTAGCGTTGGCCTTGGCTCGCACCTTGAGAATCACTCGGTTCATCTCCATGAATGCAGACAGGTTGTTTGCTCGAGCAAACGTGTCAGAGTCGAGAACACAGAGTGAAACAGACTTGAGAGGTTTGGCATGAGCCCAAGATCGTCGGGCAATGTCTCTAACAACTCGATCCCACTGTCTGCCCTTGGCCAGAATGGTATGTGCCTCTTCCTGCTCTTGTCTGACAGGAGAAGAAGATCTAGTATCGGGATCCTCATCTGTAGAGTCCTCCTCGGGAATTGACTGGGTTTCAGCAATGACTCTGCAGACGTCAGCAGTGCAGAAGTACACCGAAGCGTTCAGCAGCTGTGTGGAAACCAGAGACTTGGGAAAGTGCCACAGCATGGATCGTCTGATAGGCATGGTCTTCTTGTTCTCAATGTAGTCACGCGAGTACGAATCGAGCAGTCGCGGGGTTCGAGAGTCCAGCGATGAGTGCACAGTCACATCCTTATGAAGCGCCTTCTTGTCCACGTTCTCCAGAGTGTTGGGGTAGTAGAATGCCGTCAGCAGAGAGTCGCTGTCTCTGCTTCGGTAAGTATCCACCAATGAGCTGGCCGGGATATCTGTGACGAAATCGCAGCCCACAACGATAAAGTCCGAGGGCTCGCCTCTGGTGAGCTCCAGAATGAAGTCTCCAGACTTGGCATCGGGCTTGGAACAGATAGTGACGGTAGAAGTCACGGAAGAAGTGGGGTGCTTGGCCTTGAAGGAGTCGACGTAGGCGGCAATTTCGGGCTCATCGGAATTAGAACAGCACACAAACACCTTGGGGTTGGGGATTGTCTCGCACCATCTGAGAGTGTAGTCGATCACGGGGACATTGGCCATGGGTAGTAGAGCTTTGGGGACACCTGAAGCCCGGACGGACGACAGAGGGGCCATGTTTTTGCCCTGCCCGCACAGAATGAACACTTTGAAGTCGGTTCCCATCGTTGTCGAGTGTGTGGAGAGTGACGTTGTGGTCTATGCGATTTTCCACCAGTAATAAATTTCACTGCAGATGACTCGCAGACAGAGTTTATTTGGGTGTCAAGGAGGTGGAACTGAGGAGAGTGAGGGAGATTGGTAGAGTAAGTGGGGATTGATTGATTGGAGTCAGGGAGATGAGGTGATTCTTGGGGTAGTTTTTGATCTCAAATAGGATGAGTTTTGAGTGAGTTGACAGGGATTGTAGATTGTCATTATAGTCAAGTAAGTCTAACTAAATGTTAGTTGGATGTGTTAAGTAAATTCAAGTGCGGCAAAATTGTGGTCGTTTGCTTACATATGCTACAGGAGATAACAGCACATGACCATTGAATAGTACCTCCAATCTCACTGCTCACTTCTACTGCTTCTTGTCTTTTAATCTCATTGATCCAGCAGGTAACCTTATGATGTTGTTATCTCACGTAATAAGAGCTCCGATAGAAGGTCTTGGAAGGCGTGTAAAAGTCAGAAGCGAAAAAAGAAAGCGATACACTTGCTAAACCAGCCAACTAGAGTCCATCCAAAACAACACCCATCTCAATCTCCACTCATATCCACTCATCTCCACTATCTCTCATCTCGCCACCTTACGTACCAGTACGCCACTTTTGGGCAAAGGTTAATATTGGGACATCCACACATCACCAACCAACCTGGTACAAGTATCATCACACACACACTATGGAAAACGACCCCCTTCTCGCCGCTCTCAATCAGGAGGCACCCGAGGCCGCCTCTGCGCCATCAGACCCCGAGCGGGAAAAGGCCATCGAGTCGTTCAAGCGAAAACTCAAGGAGCATCGAGAGTACGAGGTCAAGCTCAAGGACCTCCGTCTGGGCATCCGAGACCTGGAGCGCAAATTCGACAAGACCGAGGACGACATCAAGGCGCTGCAATCGGTGGGCCAGCTGATTGGCGAGGTGCTCAAGCAGCTCGATGAGGAGCGGTTCATTGTCAAGGCGTCCAACGGGCCCCGATACATTGTGGGCTGCCGGTCCAGCATCAAGAAGGAGAAGCTGCTGCAGGGCGTGCGAGTGTCTCTGGACATGACGACGCTGACCATCATGCGAATTCTGCCCCGAGAGGTCGATCCTCTGGTTTACAACATGACCACATTTGAGCCTGGCGATCTCACCTTTTCGGGCATTGGAGGTCTCAACGAGCAGATCCGAGAGCTCAGAGAGGTCATTGAGCTGCCCCTGAAGAACCCCGAGCTGTTTATGCGAGTCGGAATCAAACCCCCCAAGGGTGTGCTTCTGTACGGACCCCCCGGAACTGGAAAGACGCTGTTGGCCAAGGCTGTGGCCGCCACCATTGGTGCCAACTTCATTTTCTCGCCCGCTTCCGCCATCGTCGACAAATACATCGGAGAGTCCGCTCGTCTGATTCGAGAAATGTTTGGATACGCCAAGGAACACGAGCCCTGTATCATTTTCATGGATGAGGTGGATGCCATTGGAGGACGGCGATTCTCGGAGGGTACCTCGTCCGATCGAGAGATCCAGCGAACGCTCATGGAGCTGCTCAACCAGATGGACGGTTTCGACTACCTTGGAAAGACCAAGGTCATTATGGCCACCAACCGACCCGATACTCTGGATCCCGCTCTTCTGCGAGCAGGACGACTGGACCGAAAGATTGAGATTCCCCTGCCCAACGAGGCTGGCCGTCTGGAGGTGTTCAAGATTCATGCTGCTGGTGTTCAGAAGCAGGGTGAGGTGGACTACGAGGCTCTTGTCAAGATGAGTGATGGCTTCAACGGAGCCGATATCCGAAACGTGGTGACCGAGGCCGGTTTCTTTGCCATTCGAGACGATCGGGATTACATTGTCCAGAACGATCTGCTCAAGGCTTGTCGAAAGGTGGCGGAGAATAAGAAGCTGGAGGGTAAGCTGGAGTACGAGAAGTTGTAGTCGAGTTAAGTCGACGAAGCGTAGCGAAGTCGACTGGACGAGGACGAAGGTAAATATACTACGTTTTGGTTCTCTCACCTCGCTCAGATAGTTAATGGCATTGGAGTAAGATATGTGTTGTGTAGTTGTAGCTACCTGGTAGCCCTAGCTAGTCGTTAAATGGATTGATGTTCTTCATGTTTAAGCTAAAGAGAAGATACAATGCTGTAGAAAGATGATACCAAGAAATATACAAGTACGTAGTATATACAGCTCTTCAGTGGATGTAATAGTGCTTTGTAGTGCTTGTCCTCTCAGTCGTGCTTCACACTCCTTCTAGGACTCCTTCAGGTGGTCATCTCCCCCACCCTATAATCCTCCTCCTCCACCTCCTCTGCAATAGCATGGATGGTATTCTTTTCAAACATCTCGTCCAGCCGTCTCTTTGCTTTCGCAAACTTGTTTCCAAAGTTCTCTCCATCCACCTCAATATCCCCTTTAATGAGAGCTTCCTTAGCAGCCATCCATGAATCGAGATTGGCCACTTTCTCGTTAGGAATGTCTCTAAATGTCACGAAAAAGCCCGTTTTGAAAGAATTCAAATGCGTCCTATTCTTGAGTCTTGGAGAAGACAAATCAGTCGTCATAACATGTACATGCACATGATTCATACTGGGCACTGAATGGATACCAGACTGGATTTTAATTTCCTTGGAGTATCCCTTGGCCTTGATGAATTCAACAGCGGCCAATTTCTCCACTTTTTCCACCATCTCTAGAGTCTTGGCATACAGATCATCATCTTCAAACGCCTTCAGAGGATGGGTATCGGGCTTGACGCTCTTGGGTAACACGAGGTAATGGATATATGACTTTGGAAACGCGTCTTTGATGACAACAAAGTCCGGAGTGTTCAGGACCACGTCCTTCGGGAACTTGTCGGGGCTTTTTATGTACTGGCCTAGTGCGTATTTCCAGGACATGGTGTAGGGTGAAGCTAAGTGAAATTTGGGAAGAAGCGGCTGAAAAGGTGCAGCTCACTTTGTTAGGAGGACAGTAAAGGGAGTGCTGTGGGCTTTTAATGAACAATTGTGGGTAATTGACATTATCAAGAGCATCTGATGACTCCTGGTATTCTCTATGAGCAATAATATTTAGGTAAAGTAGCCTAACTGCGAGAGGGCAATGCATTCAAAGTGACAACATTAGTTGAACATTTATGCTTTTGTTGGGATATTCCCAGAGTTCAACTACAAGCACAAGTAGAGCTGGAGCCGATCATGACCACACCTCAACCTGATTATGCAATAAATGGCTATACGTTTACTGTAGTAGTCCGACATACACTCTTCTAGACGGATTCAATGCGTCTTTAACGTCCTCTGAGCCTTTTAGTCTACAATTGAGCTGATATGGACATATTTTGAAGTAAAACTAGTGCCTGTTGTATACACCGAACTTCTACGAGTCTATACCCCTTTCTAAAACTCCAATTGCTCGTCTGACCGTGCTATTATAGCACCTCTCCCATTCCATCTATTTACTTACACACTCCCAACTGCATGTACTTATCACAACCCCGGAGAATATGAACCAGAGCTTTCGGTGTAACATGAGACGTGCCGTTTACGTGTCATTCGTGTCTATGTCTACGTGTCATCCCCCATTGTGTCTTTGCCGATATTAGCATACGACATTGCTAGTTCTAGCCCACATTTATGAGCGTAGTCCGATATGCACCGGTTGTTCCTGGGAGATAATGTGGAGGTGGAGTGCCTGTAGTGCAATTTAAGAGTCCCCAAGTGCCTTAAGATGTGCTTTGTGTATCATTTATTCATTCATTTATTCATTCATGTCCAGTGCTTACCTTACTCCTCTTATTATCGATATGCATGTCGAGGCTGCTCTTTCTCGAATCATCCATCTGACGTATGTATCGTACTGGCAGCCCAGATTATTACAAGTACTGCTAATTTAGCTACCGATACATACCGATACGTAGACTCATCGTGGGACTCTTGAATGTACGAATCAGCAAAGCCACAGTCAAGACTGCTTGTAGCACCAGCCGCTCATGTGCAACTGAAACTCCAACGAGACAACCCTGCATACCCCGGCCTGCATACAGAGTTAAGTGACAGCTCATCGACTTAGCGAAAGTCAGTGCAGGTGGCGTAATGTGAATTGTAGGCATGAGGGGGAGTTTTGGGTAGTGTAACACGAAAAGCCGGAGAAATCCAGCGTCTCTAGACCCGTTTGTGTAAATCAGCCATATATACCACCGCGATCTCCAGCCTGCCACGTCCACCCTTTTTTTGAGAAACGCGTCGCAACTTTGTATGACTGGCTTTGCTTCCTTGTCGATCTTTGCTAGGGACAGCAGTAGAGGGTGAAGGAGTGGAGTGAGCGCAATATAGATGGTATGGCTGGACTCGCAAAAATGCGAGCATCACAACGAGCTTTTCAAAATCCAAAACGCTCCACTTGCCGCCCTTCCACACTCCCGCACCCCTCGGCTTACCCTACCTCTTTTTTCCATGGTCCCAACCCACTTTACATTACGTGTCCCAAACAGAGTTAGACAAGTATAAACTAGAGGGTGGACTTCCTAATCACCACATCACCACATTTCACACACCCACACAACACACTTAACATGGCCGGTGTAAGATTTCTCGACCTGGTGAAACCCTTCACACCCTTCTTGCCCGAGGTGGAGGCCCCCGAGCGAAAGGTGCCCTTCAACCAGAAGATCATGTGGACCGCCGTCACTCTCATGATTTTCCTCGTCATGTCCGAGATCCCTCTCTACGGTATCAACTCCTCAGACAAGTCCGACGCGCTGTATTGGCTGCGAATGATGCTTGCTTCTAACCGAGGTTCTCTCATGGAGCTCGGTATCACCCCCATTGTTTCTTCCGGTATGGTGTTCCAGCTGCTTGGAGGTACCCAACTGATCGAGGTCAACATGGACCTCAAGTCCGACCGTGAGCTGTACCAGACCGCCCAGAAACTCTTTGCTATCATCCTGTCTCTTGGTCAGGCTACTGTCTACGTTCTTACTGGTATGTACGGTCCTCCTAAGGATCTTGGTGTTGGTGTCTGTCTGCTTCTCATTTTCCAGCTTGTTCTCGCTGCCCTGGTCGTCATTCTTCTCGATGAGCTGCTGCAGAAGGGCTACGGTCTCGGATCCGGTATCTCGCTCTTCATTGCAACCAACATTTGTGAGCAGATCTTCTGGAAGGCCTTTGCCCCCACCACTGTCAACAAGGGCCGAGGCTACGAGTTTGAGGGCGCCATTGTCGCGTTTGTGCACCTGCTCTTCACCCGAAAGGACAAGAAGCGAGCCATCATCGAGGCCTTCACCCGACAGGACCTGCCCAACATGTCCCAGCTCGTGACCACCGTGGCCATCTTTGCCGCCGTCATCTACCTGCAGGGCTTCCGAGTCGATATCCCCGTCAAGTCTTCCAAGCAGCGAGGCCCCTACGGAGTCTTCCCCATCAAGCTCTTCTACACCTCCAACCTGCCCATTATGCTGCAGTCCGCCCTGACCTCCAACATCTTCATCATCTCCCAGATGCTCTACAAGAAGTTCCCCGACAACGTGCTGGTCAAGCTGCTCGGTGTGTGGGACGGCAAGGAGGGTATGCCCCAGCTGTTCCCCGTTTCCGGAGTCGCCTACTACATGCAGCCCCCCTTCAACGCCAAGGAGGCTCTTGCTGACCCCGTCAAGACCGTCATCTACATTGCCTTTGTTCTGGGCGTGTGTGCCGTCTTCTCCGCCACCTGGATCGAGATTTCGGGCTCTTCTCCCCGAGATGTGGCCAAGCAGTTCAAGGAGCAGGGTCTGGTGATTGCTGGACGACGAGAGACTTCTGCCTACAAGGAGCTCAAGCGAATCATCCCCACCGCCGCTGCCTTCGGAGGAGCCACCATTGGTGCTCTGTCCGTTGCTTCGGATCTTCTGGGAGCTCTCAGCTCCGGAACTGGTATCCTCATGGCCGTGACCACCATCTACGGCTACTACGAGATGGCTGCCAAGGAGGGCTACGTTGATTTGACTGCTTAAACAATGAACGGTCGGAAAATTGATTAAAGGTCTTTGGTTCAACTTGTCTCAGCATAAAATTAAAGACAACCAATAGATTCACATAGTGTATAATATTCGTGAGTGGATACGTGTCGTGTCAGATCTAGGTTTGTCATTGTAACTTTAACCGGATTTGAGATAATCTAAGACAAAAATTGTACTGGGGGTAGAGAGCGCGTTCGGTGGGGATGTGACGAGTGGTTGTATATCTCATTGTGTTCATGGTGACTTGGAGAATAGAATGGACTTGCTTAAATTCGCGTAGCACAATTTTTGACCGACTTACAGGAATTCTCCAAAAACAGGCTATTGCTCCGTATGCTCATATTTTCCTGTGCATGCAAAATGTGCCTCACTGGAGTGCAGTTCTCCGAAGCTGTCGTATTGTGACGTATCATATTGGCCGTTACATGCTTCTATGCTTCAATAACGGTGCCTCATAGACGCCGAAGAAGGAAAAAAAGCGTTGCCTTTTAGCCGCACGCATGCACCAATAGGAGGTGTTTATGGAGATTCTGAGACAATCACGAGATGCTAGAGACGTGTATATTACTCTCTCAAACTATATCAACCCTCTAACTAACGTGGTACGCGATTTGTAGCTGTTTTCCCACCGAGTAATTTAAAGTTTTTTGGTCACGTGACGTTTCTTCCGCTCCCCCGCGGCAAATTTTTCAGTTTTTATATGTAATGATTCAGGATCAGTCATAAGGTGTGTTGCTTAGTCATGAGCGCTAGCGAATGACTAGAGGAATGGTGATGTCCTTCGGACATCACGTGCACGTCATTTGAGATGATTACTAAGGTATCACGTGCTCCGCACGTGGATAATGGCTGCTTGGAAGACGTTTAGGTTAAGGTGCGCAGCACCTTCACCTGGTATATAAGTATGCAGCTTGTAGTTTTATAGGTTAAGTTATTCTTTGATACAACTTCCGGAGTTCGTACTATTGGTGTAAGACTCTGTAGAGAAGGACAAGCGCTTCGCGCGTGTCCTATGGCAACGTTCTAGAAGACCCCGTCCAGATCTATTACAGAGGTCGGGGATGCAGTGGGGGTATTTGGGTAAGAAAAGAGAGGGATTTTCGGACAAAAGTGTCACGTGAGTGTCATAGTTGTGATATTTGTGAAATTACGAATATGGTGGTAGTGTTTATATTTCCGTGGGGTGAGTGTGACGTTCTTGAGAGCTCTCTAAAGTTAGGGTGGTGAGGGTACATATGACAGAACAAATCTGAGGGCACGACATGACCAATGTCGTTGGCACAACAGAGCCTCTGTGATGGGCACAACATTGGTAATGNAGCTATTTCTCCCCGTAGGGGTTTATCTAAATAATCCCGTCCAGGGCCAATTGACTCGTAAATATGTTCTTCTTCTCTCGTAGTCGTAGTCGTGGTCGTACTCGTAGTCGTTCTGTGGGTTTCAGAGCTTCGTCGAAGCGGGCCAGTGTCCTATGGCAACGCTCAAGAAGACCCCGTCCAGATTTATTACATTTTAGAATTCAGGCATCCTGGCCGAGCGGTTAAGGCGAGAGATTAGAAATCTCTTGGGGTTTCCCCGCGTAGGTTCGAATCCTGCGGATGTCGCCATATTTTTTATTTTGATTTTTTTTTATTTTTTAATTATCGATGATCTTAAATGATATATTACAATGCTATAAATAAAATGCTATTATGGGGACTCGGTTTCCTTGATTCCAGCCAGATCCTTCTCCACTCTCTCCTCCTCCATCTCTTCCCTCTCACGTTCCAACCTCAGTCTCTTTCGCTCCTCTTCTCGAGCAGACTTTTCTTCCTTCTCCCATGCGTTTGGCGATCTGAACACTCTCTGCCATAAGGTCTTGCCCTTGTTGGCCTTGGAAAACAGGTATCCTCCTGACAGAATAAAAGTAGGCAGCGCTGAGATAACAGAGACTAGACCCACAGACAATACCATGGTTCCCCAGCCACTGTGATTCTTTGTAGCTCCTGCTTGTAGCGGTCCAATGATGATACCAATAGAGAAGGCCACATTGAAAATTCCAAAAGCCGAAGCCAGTCCTCCTCCTTTACCGTAGAAGCCAGGTCTTCGTTTCTCGAGCTTTGCAGTGTAAGAAGCCAGGTCAGTCATGACTGGGCCAACCAGAACAACCAGAGATGCTCCTAGTAGTGCTAGTAGGGCACACAGAAGCACCACCTGTCTGACATTATGGTGGTCAGGTAGGCGTAGCAAGATGAAACAAGGACAGGCGCAAATGAAGCCTAGAGTAGCAAAGATCTTGACTCCAAATCTATCCACCATCATACCCACTGCTGGGCCAATCAGAGCCGGAATGGCCAGTGATAGCATGACCAAACCAGATTGAAGAGAACCGAATCCGAAGATCTCATCCAGATGCATGGGGAGAGTAGCATCTAAGGCTCCAACACACCAGCCGAAAATGACAGCCTGGAAGAAAATGACAAGGATACGAGGGTGTCGTAGCAGCAGAATAATAGGTGGAATTTGCACCCATACCTTTCTGCCAAACATTTGGAACCACATGACGGCTTGGGGAGCAGGTCCAGGCTCAGCTTCAGTTTCCAGAGTAGACTCCCAGTCTTCAATATCAATACCCTCTTCGATTCTCTTCTGTTCAGCCTCCTCCTGTTTCTTTTTGGCCTTTTCCAGCTCTTCCTGAGCAAACTCCTCGGGATACAATCGTCTGTAGTCTGATCTTTCGAGCATGATAAGACGTAGAATAACATCCAAACCAAGTACTCCAAAAGACACGTAGAAAACGGCATTATACCCGACCTTATCGTATACGGCTCCTCCGATAGTGGGTCCTAAGAATGTTCCCAAAGACATGCCAATGTCTGGAAAGCCCATAAACATGCCAATAGTGTCTGGATCAGAAGCGTCAGCCAAAATGGCCAATCCAGACACCCACACGATTCCTCCACTGGCTCCCTGGATGAATCTACCTAGATCGTAAACTCCGGGCGACTTTGCCCAGCAAACGATAGCTGTAGCTGCAATCAACAACAACAGGCCAAACAGCATAACTGGACGTCTACGTTTCATGCGATCAGCTACCACTCCTGTGAGCACCGACAAGACGACCAGACCAGCAGCGTAGAGCGCCAGGGCTCGAGAAATCTGCCCCTGGACGTCGTCTTCGGCTACGCCCATTTGGGATGAAAATGCAAAGGGAATCACTGGTACAACAATACCATACAAGAAGGTATCTGTGAACACGGCGAGTGTGATAGATGTGATAATGACCGGGTTGGATGATCGCCATTTGACCATTTTGAGTGTTCTGAACCACGGCAGGTGCCAGTCAGACACATTGGCCAGCTTGTAGAACTTGGAGTTCTGGAAAGCGGCCCATTTTGAGCGGATTTTGATGCTGTTTTCGCTGGGCCCCGACTTTTGTTCGATTCCCAGAGGCGCAATAGGTGCGGTGGTGACTTTGAAGCCGAGTTTTCCGGGGAGAATGGACTCCATGTTGAGCTTTTGGAGCGAGTCAGGTGCCGACGTCTCCATGGTCTGTGGAGGCGGCAGAGTTTTTGATTCTGCTTGTTGCTCGATCATCTGTGGAGTTGAATATCAGACCGTTGGACGAGGGTCTCCATGTGTTTTATACTTGGCAGGGTGTTCTTTTGTAGGCAGCTTGCCTTTTCGTGCCTTGCCTATTGCAACTTAAATTTGGCTTTAGGGCGAGCTTAACTTTTCGGGTGGGGTGTAGTGCAGAGAGATGGGGGGTCCGTGGAGGGTGGAATTGCATGGCTGTTTCTGGAGAACTGTTTTTGGCGGTGTATTACCCCCTTTTGCGCTTTCAGATCTGCTTTTGCTGTCCAGCTTCATCCTCCTTGATGCCCTCCTTCACTCATATGCACATGTTTCTCGATAACTGTATTTTCGCAGAGGCTCATCTTGACTGGACTTTGACATACGTTGGTGCGCGAATATCCGCGATTTTTGATTAAAAAAAAAAACAGCCCATTACTGCCCCATGCGCTCTCCCCTGCTTCAACAGCCCCGCTAGATGCGCAGGTTCCAGGCTACCATCTCGTATTGCACATCTGTGGCGTCGTCAAAGGGTCTAGTATCGAAGCAGACTACCCTTTTAGGCAGGTTGATCCACCTTCGAGGAGCGGCTTTTTTTTTGACAACCGAGCGAAAGCGCAGTGCATACTTGCATTTGCCAACCCACCCACGCCTCCAGTCTTCCACACTAGTTTACCCGCTTCTATATCAGCTATATGTCCGGGGTGTCCGATATTTTAGCTTATCGTTAGCTTGCACTTGCAAGCGTTAGCACTGGCCGGGTCTGAGTTTGTTTTTTTCGTTAGCCGGTTTCTCCAGGTGCGCAACGTTATTTGAGCTTCCGCTATGAAGAAGGAGAACTGGGTTCCACGGGTCTTGACGGATCGGCACCTGTGGAGCAGCAGAGAGGTGTAGAGGTGGTGTAGGGTGAGTGTTCGGGTAGTAAAAGGTAGACCTGAAAAATTGGGGGTCTTTTCTCTGCTCTTGGAGGCCTACTGGTGTGCTGTTACAACCCTTCTTTTTCTTCAATTTCAAAATTAACTCTGCAAAGTCAACTCAATCGCAAACCTCCCAAATTGCAGTGATGAGCGAGCCCTCACATACAGTAAGGACCATTATATCTCACTAGCAATTGGACTGTTATTGATGAGATGTAGCCTTGTGCGCGGCCAGAAGAGCGTATACACCTTCTGTTACTGTCCAACAGACGTAACCTACCAGGTACCAGCTTCCAATGTCGTATGTCCAACAATATCTATGGTTCTTACTGGTTATCCTTATCGCAGGTCTCGTTTCCAAACCCGCACAATATCCTTGTCTCAGACAAAGTCTTAGACCCCAGCTCTCAGGGTCACAACCAGTTGTAGGCAGCGGTGCTTGTTCCGCATAACAAACACTTGCGCAACGTTACTGGTTCCGTCCGCTCTGAAACCGTACGTAAATATTATTAATGCCGTTTAATGTCGTACCAGGGTATTGGAGGTCGATGTACGAGATACTGTAATACAACAACAAACACAACTACAATAACAAGATCTGGTATAAGTAACCACATGTACACGCGACTAATCCTGGGCTAGTACGGAACACATAATCAGACCACCTTCCACGCTACTGCTCCATGCTCTACTAATCTCCTATGGATCATAGATCCGGATCTATTGCCTCGTCACGTCCACCTCAAACAAGCACCTCAAGCTTAATACAAGCACCAGCCTGCACACGTCATGCTACCGTGGTACTATGGCATGACACGGCTAACAAAAAAAAAAAAAAAAAAAAAAAAAAAAAAAAAAAAAAAAAAAAAAAAAAAAAAAAAAAAAAAAAAAAAAAAAAAAAAAAAAAAAAAAAAAAAAAAAAAAAAAAAAAAAAAAAAAAAAAAAAAAAAAAAAAAAAAAAAAAAAAAAAAAAAAAAAAAAAAAAAAAAAAAAAAAAAAAAAAAAAAAAAAAAAAAAAAAAAAAAAAAAAAAAAAAAAAAAAAAAAAAAAAAAAAAAAAAAAAAAAAAAAAAAAAAAAAAAAAAAAAAAAAAAAAAAAAAAAAAAAAAAAAAAAAAAAAAAAAAAAAAAAAAAAAAAAAAAAAAAAAAAAAAAAAAAAAAAAAAAAAAAAAAAAAAAAAAAAAAAAAAAAAAAAAAAAAAAAAAAAAAAAAAAAAAAAAAAAAAAAAAAAAAAAAAAAAAAAAAAAAAAAAAAAAAAAAAAAAAAAAAAAAAAAAAAAAAAAAAAAAAAAAAAAAAAAAAAAAAAAAAAAAAAAAAAAAAAAAAAAAAAAAAAAAAAAAAAAAAAAAAAAAAAAAAAAAAAAAAAAAAAAAAAAAAAAAAAAAAAAAAAAAAAAAAAAAAAAAAAAAAAAAAAAAAAAAAAAAAAAAAAAAAAAAAAAAAAAAAAAAAAAAAAAAAAAAAAAAAAAACCACTGATCTGCTCAATTGCGCGTAATTGCACTCAGATCGGTGGCAAATTATACCCTGCCCAATATCTCGACAATGTTTCGGAGTCGGTATCTGGTTTATGGGCCGTGCCGGTTCCGAAAGCCCTCCGACCCGACCCTATCTTGAGAGAAAAAGAAACGAAAGCTAGGGCGTTGGTGGGCAGTGTGAGCAATAGCGAGGGGTTATTGAGACGGCACCGATGCATTCCACAGATCTTCGGTTCTATAGTTGCTATAGCCGATGTCCGTACAGTACAGTACTGTTCAATTGCTAACCTACTGTATGTAAGACTGATGGTCACTGTGAGTATGACCAGTCTCGCTGTAGGTGCGGCTAAGCGTATGTTAGTATGACTGTCAGTATATCGAACTGTCTGTCTCATTTGCTACGAGTACTGTCATAGGCAACATTCTAGTACAAGTAGTAGGGACTGAGTTGCTATAGGGAAAGTGTGGAGTTGACAGTGAATTCGTAGAGTCCACAATTTTGGCTATTTGAAGTCCAGCTTTTTACCAGACTTGTAGCTACTCTACTTTGAGCTGTGTGTGTTTACATATATACTGGTACAAGTAGGCCTTTACAAAGAGCAGTGTCACAACTAGGGCTGAGAAGCCAGAGACTGGAGAGCAATAATTGAGTCTACCAGAGTCTTCAGTGAGCCAGAGTCTTTAGTCAGTGAATACAGAGCATTAATAGCACCACAAAAGTCCACAGAGAGCCAATCAGAGTCTTTTCAAGAGTAGGATAAATTCCAATTAACATGGACCATAGAGCTCTGAGATCTTAAAGGTAGCTATTGCAAGGAGTTCACCACCTATGTCGGTTTGGTTGTAACCACCTTACAGTTATCGTCACATTAGCTAATCTCACTCATCTACATGGTGTTACAAAATACACATAAATTCTCTATAAGTTAATCATCGTACAGTCGTACGTCTATGAGCAAACACTCACGTTAGACATGGTTAAAATTCGTCTCTGCCAGTCCTGAGGTATCGCACATACCTCTGAATACACCGCCCTTGTCATTGTACAGGTTCCAAGGAGTATCGTACTGGTTGATCTCACCAGCTTCCAGCACCAAAATCCGGTCGTACTTGGCAATGGTTCTCAGTCGATGAGCAATGCACAGAATGGTGCAGTGTCCAAACTCCCGAGCAATCGTCTCCTGAACCAGCTTGTCTGTTTTGTAGTCGACGTTACTGGTAGCTTCATCTAGAACCAGAATCTTTGTGTTTCGAAGCAGAGCTCGAGCGAGAGTAAGTAGCTGTCTCTCACCCAGAGAAAAGTTGTTACCATCAGCTTCCACTTTCTGGTCCAAGTGAAACTTACCTTCAGTCTCACCCTCTTCCAACAGTCCAGAACGTCGTAGAGAGCCCCAGAGCTCAGCATCAGAGTACTGTTCCAGAGGATCCAAGTTGGATCTGACAGTACCCAAGAAGAGAACAGGCTCCTGGGGAATAATGGACAGCTGAGATCGAAGCTGATGAAGACCAATAGTTGAAATATCCACTCCATCTACCTTGATAGTGCCTTCTGCCAACTCCACAATTCGATACAGAGTCTGCAGAATGGTACTCTTTCCGGCTCCAGTTCGTCCACAGATGCCAACCTTGTGACCACCCTGAAAATCGACAGTCAGAGACTTGAGCACATAAGGAAGTCCTTCTCTGTACTGCATAGACACGTTATCGAAAGAAATGGCTCCGTTTTCAGGCCAAGTAGGTCGCTGTTCGAGCTCAGTTCCTTCAATCACTCTGGCGGCTTCACCAGGAATATGGTCTTTGTAGTAGAGAATTCGCTCGGTAGCATTCATGCAGTTTTCGAGCTCAGCAACAGCCTGAGCAACCATAGACATGACTTCGGGAATGAAAGAAGCAGCTGAGATAATGAGACCCATGTTGGAAGGAGTCAGGTCAAAGACACCAACAGCTACAAGAATAGTAGCAACCAGAACAACCAAAGAGCCCAGACCGTCCAAACGAAGAGACAGCCATCTCTGGTTGGCAGCAGTCAGGAAGTAGGCAGAGTCCATATCATCCAGGGTATTCTGCAGCTTGGTCATAAGTCGATGTTGAGCCTTGTACATGATAATCACAGGCATACCAGAAATGGACTCGTTGAAGACACTCATCATATGGGATCGTTCAATGGAGTCGATTCGCTTGACTTCTCGAGCAGACTTTCGGTAGTAACCTAGAGAGACGTAGAAGACGAAACCGACAGGAACAAGAACCAAAGTCACGTAAGGAACGTAGACACAGGTCAGCAGGAAGTTGGAGAAGAAAGAAGAGACTCCAAAGAAGAGCATGGTCAAACGCATAGCCAGCTCGTTATCCAGAGAGTCAGTGTCTCGAGTGAAACGGTTAATGATACGACCCTGAGGAGTAGTATCAAAGAAGGATGTTTTAGCAGAGAAGACACTCTCCAAAGCGTTGTTGTGGAGGTTTTTAGCTGCCATAGCCGAGTTGATTTCGTTGACAATCATGTATCCAGCAACAGAGATAAGCAGAAGAATACCAAGCATGATATAAATACCAGTGTAGAAGCTTCTGGAGGCATGGAACCGGTCTCCAGTCCAGAACGAGAGCCAGACGGAAGTGAAGACGAACAAGAAAGCAATAATGATCATGGAGATAAAAATCGAACAAATGAAAACCATGACTTTAGCTCGTGAAGGGTTGGCTTGACGGAAATACTGCCAGTAAACGTGAAGACCAACAGCATCTCTCATTCGTTCCTCCTCCTCCATCATATTGTCATTCTCCTCAAAAGCAGAGGTAGTGGTGGTCACCTTTTGCAGCTCCTGAGCAGCATCAGCCAGCAGAGAAATGGAGTCTGCAGCATCTTCAGAGCCCTCCTCGTCAAGATCACCCTCAATAACAACCTCGGTCTCATCAACAACGACAACCTTCTTCTCATTGTCCTTCTGGGACATGGATCCAGCAGCAAGCAAAGCCTGAAACTGCTCATTGCCGGCTTCAAGCTCCTGGTAAGTACCCATATGGAACTGGCCCTCGGTGTCCATGAAAATCACGTAATCGGCTTTAGGCAGTACTGAGAGCTGATGAGTGGCCAGAACTCTAGTAGAGTCCTTGGACAGTCCTCGAAGACAGTCATCAACAATACCAGCTCCTACTCTAGCATCAACCGCAGAGAGAACGTCGTCCATAATGATAATCTCAGGGTTGCCGTAAATGGCTCTGGCGAGGTTGATTCGGGCTTTTTGGCCACCGGAAACAGTGATTCCTCGCTCTCCAATCATGGTAGAATCTCCATGGGTCATGATTTTGAGATCCTGACTCAGCTGACAAGCAGTCACCACAGTTCTGTACCATTCCGAGTCGAATTCTCGACCGAAAACAATATTGTCTCGAACTGTAGCGTTCTGAATCCAGGGCTCAAGACATCCAATCCACTCTTGAGAAGAAACTCGAACTGAGCCAGTGGTAAGGATCATACTACCAGTGATAGCTGAGAGTAGAGACGACTTTCCAGAACCAATGGGACCAGTAACAACGACGAAATCGCCTCGTTTGATCTTGAAGGAGAGGTTGTTGAACCCCTTGAAGGTGGTTTTAAGAGTAGCTTTCTCTGAAGAACTGGATTCATCATTTTCAACTTCCTTCTCCTTCACTTCAATCTCATCTTTGCCCTTCTTCTTCTTGTCCTTCTCAGCCTTCTTAGCCTCCTTAGCAGCGTCCTTTGCCTCCTTCTTCTTCTCTCTCTCGCTCTTATCGTCAACAACTTCAGGCCAAATGAAAGAAGCGTCTTCAACCACAATAGCGTCGTCTGTAGACTCGAGAGCAGGATCATAAACAGTGGTCAGAGTAGACTCCTCGGCTCGAATGAACCGCTGGATACGTCGTAGAGCCACTCTAGCATCTCCAGCAGCCTGTAGAGCCTGAGGAAGAACAGCCAGAGCAGGTAGAAGCAGGTTGAACAGAGTCAGAGAAGAAAACATTCGAGCAGGGTCAGTTCCATGGCCTAGAGCTGCATAAGTAATAAACGACAACGCTCCAGCAAGAATAGGAAGAGCCTGGAACATACCAATAGCAGTTCCTCGGATGGATCCCATCTTTGCGTAGTTTCTGGTTTCGTCCAATCGCACCTGTTTGATCTTGTCACAGTAAGGCACCTCCCAACCGTAGTACTTGATGATCCGGATCGACTGCAGCGCTTCTCGGATATAAGTGACTCGTTTATCGGTGAGTTTGACAATGACGGCTCGGAGTTTCATGGAAAAGATGGTGATGCCAGCTACCACAAAGATGAGAACAATCATGGTAGCAATACCGACCAGAGCAGCAACCTTGAGATTGACTACCAGAACGGCAATAGCACATCCGACAACAGGCACAAAAATGGTGATGTAGTGGAACGTTTCACAGCAGAGATCGACTCGATGGGCGTCAATGGCTGCCAAATTGGTGATTTTACCAGTGGTGTATTGAGCTCGTCCCTTGGTACTCAAACGGGTACTCTTGTTGTAAATGGTAGCAACCAGAGCAGCTCTGGCTTGAGCTCCGACCATTTTGACATTGTACAGCATGTGGTTGAAGAAGAAGGTGGTTCCTACAGCCAGTAGAAAGAGACCTATGGAAGGTCCAATACCTCTTCCGACTTTGGGCATACGGTCACTGCCCTTGTAGTTGTATCTGTCTTGGACGTATTCAATGAGCACTCGAGATACCATAGCAGAAGCAATTCCACAGAGATCTCTGACCAGAGCCATGACTCCAGCAATCCAAAACTTCCAGAAAAATGTCTGGTTGAGAGCCATGACTAGGGGTTTAGCAGAGTCCTGTAGCTTGAGATGCGCTTCTTCGTCAGTGAGTCCTTTCTTGAGCAGTTTAGCGTGGTACTTGTTGTACTGGGTCTCCAGATTCTGCTCCAGCTTGTCCTGGATCACCTGGGCTGACTGTTTCTTTCGGACCTTGTACAGATCCTCTCGTTCAATGTTTCGTAGGTATCCAGTCTGTGTTAGCGTTGTCTGGTTGTGTTTGGCTTGGTACTCACCTTCAGCAGCGGACTGAGCCATTGCCAGGTCAGTTTCGACAGAAAGTTGGCCCGCTCTTCGGCACTCTCTGGTTTTTCAGTAGGAATGGGAGGGATGCGTCTACCCGTGAATATCGTGATGATGGAGAAGGGTTTTTTGCCCAGCGACGACGTCACCGAGCCGCACTCCAGGCTTTCTTGCGTCACTTCGGTTTTGCCCATGTTGGTTAGGAAGAAAGCAGGTTCAGATCAGATCAGGTCGTATCCTAGTGGTCTTGTCTGATTGTAAGGGTTGTGTGCAAGTTGCGGTTTTTCGAGAGAGAGATGTGGAAGAGTATAAAAGCACGCAGATCAAGGTGGCGTGCTTTTGCATTTGCTTGTTGGTTATCCTTCATTGACGTAACGATAGCGGTTGTACGAGTCTTGCAGGGGAAGGTTATTGAAATTTGAATTGGGCTGATCAGAGAGCTGATTGTGGGCGCTACGAAAGAGCTACAAACGTATGGACTTGTTAGATCTCATTTTCCACCGTCAATTATCCCAGATCTTGTTTTTTTCCCCCGAAATACCCACTTTTCACCACAAGCCCCTACTCCACCATTCTCGGACCCCGAAGAGCCGTGCGTTCATATCACGAAGCTAATGCACCGAATGCACGCCTAAAACCTACTCCAAGTAGCAAGTCCAGATTGACGAAACCGAGAAAGCAGACGTCACGGTCGCGTCTTCTGTCACACACACATCTCACAGACGTCTGGAAAAAAACGCATCCGGTTTGGGATACTGCTACTCAGACACTGGCAACTATACGAAAAGACCCACTTTGCGGAAAATGGCTCAGGGTAAAAAAAAGTCTGGCTAATGGGCCGGATCGGAGGTGTGGAAAATGGAAAACACTCCCCGCGTTCCCCACGGTGGCAAAATGAGCCTTCTTAGTGTGCGAGAGAGAGATTGTTAACACTATTTTCGGTGGCAAACGGCATTACACACCATGCACAGATCAAACTAAAATCCATGCGCATGAGATACGACCAAGCGTTTGAGTGGTGATACGTGGTGTAGCGAAACACATGTCATTGATCTTGAGGGTATGCCACCGTAACTCACCAACAACTGCCTTTATCACTCACCATTGTTTTCGCTTGTACGAGTACAGTAGTCTAACGACAAGAAATTTTAGAAATTTTAGAAATTAAGTCAAATGTCAGAAAACGCACGGTGTCAAACACAATGTCGGATGTTTTAAAACGGTCAATCCGCTACTCTCGCTTCTGACACGCTCATCCGCATCGCTAGACTGCTTTCCCCCGTTTCAAGCCGCCAATACAGCCGCTTCTATTGGTGCATCTCCACTTTCAGTTCTCACCTGCATGCACTGGTGACTTTCCTGCAATACAACCATGCAACTTTACCAGCCACATTTAACCCTATCGTGGGGTGTGTTCAGGCTTGTACTATTTTTTACCGATGAGATGAAGATAAGCGAGATTTTGATGATAGCTGCGGTCACGTGACTCGTGTCGTTGGCTAAGTTTGCGAAAAATTATCTGTCCCGCATGTCGCCTGTCTAGCATGTCATTATGCACTTAGTAATACCCTTGTATTACACCTTATTCGCTGTCAATAAAAAATACCATGAAAATAACATGAACCCCCCTTCATGATATTTCAAGATCAAAGTGGTATAAGAGTTCGTTTTCAACCTGTTTTCGTCGATTAGAGTGGTTTAATGTGACTTTTTCCAATTTCCACAAAATCCCTTAATAAGCAGCATTTGGCTCTGGTTTTTTGTTGTTTTTTGTGGTAGTCTCTTTATTAACACTTGCTTCACATCTTACTGTGTGTCACATGACCTCATCTACCATATATTTGTTTCGCTCATAACCTCTGGCACTCCCGGGTAATGCGTAAACTAGAGAACCCTAACAAAGTTTTTATTTACCCTGCCGTCGCCTGCCGGTATATATACTTCTTCGCCTGCCCTCCCAAAATCTTTTTCCCAACCATAGATCTGGGTGTTTAAAGCAGCGTCAGTTTTCTGGTTCGCCTTTGTTGACACCATTCTCGGCGCTCGAGCGGAGGGTGGCATAGACAGCTCTCCAGGCTCCCTCTGGCAACAGAGAGTTAGGGCCTGCGACCTGTGTAGCCGATCAAGGGTGTCACTTTCTCTTCCTTTTACGTAGGAAGTCCCCGCCGACGGATCTTAGATTAAAGCAACTTGTGGTTCTTATCGTGGCGAGGCAACTCGTCAGCCGGTACTTTGAGCGCGCCCTTGGGCTGCTGCTCAGTGCGGGTAATGGTTTGCGCTATGGGTTGTGGCGGCATATTCCTAAACACTGCGTCGGACCATTGGTCAGTAGGCGTTGGGGTAAAGCCATGCTGCAGACATCTTTTATATAGCTATAGTGGCGTTGTGGTGACGTACGAGATGGCTATTTGGTCAGTCTGTATTGTCGTTAGCTTGGTTGATATTTAGGAGGTTTCAAACAAGGCCTTGTTATCAATCTCGTATTGTCTGTCCCAGATATTATGAGTTGATGTGACATTGACGAGTCATGTTACCTTGACGGTATACGCGATATGTTCATTCACTTCTGAATGTATTGTGTTGTATCTTCAGTATCTTATAGTTAGACATTGTCAACTGTATTGTTAGAGCTCTGCTCAATGCCTCATGTTGTAACACGCCAAAACAGGAATCTCCTCTGTGTAATCGAGCAGCTGCAAACGAGCGGAAATTGTCAAGGGGCTAATTTAGACGAGCAGCATCCTCTGACAGCAGGAATAGCCGTGGTAGGCTCATTAATACTATTGTCGACTGCTACAAAGACAACCGCTAGTCGATATTATAGAGCTAGGCGAGCGTGAAAGAGCTGAATACGGTCTGACGGATGTTTATACGTGACAACATGACAAATCACAATAGGAACCGTCGTCAAATCAATCAAATCAAATTTTACAAAAAACCAACGGTACAATTCTTCACTTATCGTCAAGTGCATTGGAAAATGCACGAGTAACGGTCGAGGGGACTGTGCGGGGCAAACCGAAAAGTAGTCACTATTGTTGCCTCAAAGTAACCACTATTGCCTCAATAACCACATACCTGGTACAACTTCTCCACATTCCATAAACCAAGATAGCGTTTAACCGTGGCCATCAGGTGCTACCCGAGTAGCCCTTCTTCGGAGCAGTTGACTCAGATCGTAATCGCTAAGCTGCAAGGACGGATGCGAACCCCTTGTCTGTCTGGAACATGTCTGTACGTGCAGTAGTCTGAGATAACAGGCATTATTAGGCGAAGTTTGCTACCCGAAGGGGATCCCTAGTGAGCTCTGTCTTGGTGTGGGGTTGGTGGATTTGCTCTGATCCATAATGACGTTTTTGCTCCGATCCTCCGATGCCTCATGTATGGCACATCTGACCCTCATGTCCGTAAATAACCCCATGCCTTCGATATCATCCGAATCAGCTCCGAGCGAAATACCCTTGAAACCGGAGACATCGAATAGGGCTGCGGGGTAGTACGGCTGGCAGACGGGAGAGCGTTGCGGCATGTATTGAATTGGCAGTCATTGAAGCAGCTTTCGGGCGCTGTAGACCCCTTGGCCTACGCCCGTTTAAAGCTGTCGCTATTTATCCGACGACAAAAAAAAAAAAAAAACTATGATAATTTCCACCCTTTGGGGCGACTACAAGACAAGCAAAGTAAAGTTTGTTGCAGGGCCAAACAAGACAACAAAGAAGTAGCACCAAGGAGTACAAGGGTTAGTGGGGGTGCTGGGGGGGTGAGAATACAACGGTTGTGCTTGGAATCACCTGAACCACATTATTCTGGTGTCTTCCTTCCCTTTGGCGCTTTGCAACCCCCTTTTATCTGGTTTTATGCTTGTCACGCATCCCGTGTGTCTGCCAATTTTGCAACGTTTAGTGCAATGCAACCCCACATTTTAGTGCAGTCAGAGAGGGGCGGTGTTCAACATGAGCGTGAGTGCGGTAAGAAGAGATGGTGGGTATACTGGCAAAGGCAATGTATATCTCACTCGTCACGTGACCAACCACACCAATCACCCCCATCTACTACCTTCATATCCCCCCTCTTGCTCAACTACCTATAAAACCCTACCTCTCTTTGACTTTGTCCTGCACGACAAAAACTCCAGGTTTCCTTGTACTGTGGAGTCACACACAGGTTGGGGACAAAGTCGACAAACAGATTGCAAGCGCGAAACCACGCCAACCAACCACACCATAGTTGGGCTGATAGCACAGGACATTGCCCTGAAAAAGGAAAATAACACAAAAGGAAAACGCCGCATTGAAGACGACACAAAATATCCCATCATGTCTCCCTCCTCCGCGCCACCCAAGCGACACGAATACTCACCTGCCGTCACCCAGAAACCCGTGCAATCCGTGAGTGACCTAAACGCCCTGCTGGCCATTGAAATGCAACGAACACGCCGCTACTTCCGTGATCACCCGACGCTGTCCACCACACTGTCCAACAACAAGATCCAGGATGTGATTTTGCAGCACCCCGTGGTGAGAATGTTGGAAGTGCCCCAAGCTGACTTGGACGCCAGAGCTAGGACTTTCGACACCCTGAGAAACGTCATCAAGGCCACCGTCATTGCTCTCAACTACGCCAAACACACGATCCAGTCAGCCCCAAACGGCGGGCACGTCGACTTCAACAAAAACGCATACGTGCGTGGAGGCGCCCTGCAGAGTAACCTGCAGACGTCCCCTTTGGTGAGGGAACTTGTCACGTCTATTCACAATGTGCACAAGCAAATGGGAGAGGGTGGGCCTATGCCTCCTCCTAATACCGTGCCCGTCATTCACACCAACGACGAAACCATACTCATTGAGCTGGCGACCATGCTGCAGCGACTGATGCACATGCGCGACGTGCTGGAGGAGTTGCTGCTGCGAATTCAGGGCGTGTGCTGCTACGTGTACTGGAACCAGTGGGACTCTGTGTTTGAAATGGTGGCTGAGATTGCGGGTCTGGCAGAAACGGAGGCCGCTGCTGAGGGGCGGCTTTTTAGAGCAGCCGGACCTGCAGCCATGTACAGACAGAGAAAGAAGCTGGAAAAGACACATGCTGAGGAGTCTCGACGAAGATCGCAGATTTCGAAACCTGGAAAGGAGCTGCCACGGACTCGGGTCAATTTGGCGGCTATTAAAAAGCTCTTTGAGCTGCAGGAGCCGCCGATTGCTCAGAAACACCTCAATTCGTACAAGGTGCGGGACTCGTTCCAGGTGGCCAACTTCAACCCTGAAATGATGGCCGATAGCGGTACTGGCATGTCGTCGTATTTGCGGCTTCGGACGTTTGGAGACGATGAGGTGGCTAATGTTGCCGCCAATGTAGCTGCCATTAAACAGCCTCTGGATGAGGAAAACACTCCTGTACGATCAGACGATGCTTCGTGTTCTCCTCAGTCTTCAAAGACTGCTCTGACGTCAGATGATGAGGAGAAGGATAGGACTCGGACGTGGAACGATCTGGTGAACCATATTGACGATCTCAGTGATTTGGATCAGAATCTGAGTATGTTTTCACGAATGAAGACTACAGATTCGGTGCAGATGGATAGTAATATGACTCAGTTGCCGTTGATTGACCAGTCGGAAATTGATGATCTGCCCATGGAGGACATGTCGAGGTATGGAGTGAAGGAGAGTGAGAGAGTGAGTCTTCATCAGCAGATTCGGATGATGGATGATCAGTAGCGAGCGAAACACGAGTGCCAACATGAGTGCGAGGCACGAATGTTGGGCACGAGTGTTGAGTACACATACGAGCGTTACTGATACGAGTGATTACTGAACACGAGTGTTGACAGCAGCCTTGCTACGACTCAACAACAATTTTGATAACGTGGGTATCCACACAAGAGCAAAAGTCTGACCCGTCAGACACTATTTATTCAATTTTATGTGATTATAGATGAGCGTATATGCTGTAGAATAGCTAGTTATCCTAGTAGATTGTAAGTGTGCTACAAACACGTGATGGTGCTTCTAAATATTATGTTCTGGTATCAGCTAGCCTATTTTTACACTGTCAATTAATAATATGCTTGGAAGGATAACATAATATTCCACACGTCGCCTATGTATACGGACGGCTCCTTAAATATTAATTTCTCCGGATCTACTCCAAAAGTCAGACTGAAACAATCAAACACTGGTATATAATTGATTGGGCTGATTTTATTCTTGTGTATTATTAAGAGGTGTTGAGGGAGTTGTTAGACAAGATACGACAAAAGAAAAGAAGATAAAAAACAAGAAAAGAAGAAAAAGAAAATTCTACAAGTATCACAATTACAATCACACTACAATCACACTACAATTATCATATCGGGTGGGACTCTTTGGTCCAAGATTTATTAACCCAAGAGGTTCGGAATTTCACCTACTCCTCTAAACTAAATAACAGGTTCGGCAGTTTACTCCTCTGTGAGGTTCAACTCCTACTCCTGAAGGCTCTTATTGCACATTGGACTTACTGGCTCATTTCCAGCTTTGGCTCTTATTGCATCTGTGGACTCACTGGCTCTGCTTGGACGTGGCTCTGCTCTTTGGACTTATGAGAAACAGCTCTCATTGCTCTTTGGACTTATTGGCTGGCGAAACGGCTCATGCTCTCTCTGGACTTAGTGGCTCAAATGCTCTTATCGCTCTGTGGACTTATCGGCTGCTCTGCTCTTTGGACTTATGGCTCAACGGCTTTTGGCGCTTATTGCCGTATAGGACTCACTGGCTCTTGCTCGTAATGGCTCTGGCTCTGGCTCAATATGGCTCTTATTGCCTCATGGGACTCACTGGCTACTCTGGCTCGGGTTCAATTAAGACTCTGTGGCTCTGGTAATGACTCTGGCTCTGCTCATCCAAGGCGGCTCTGGTCTGTAAACACACTTATTGCTCTTTGGACTTATTGGTGAGGCTATGGCTCTGACTCTAGCGTTTCAGCTGGTTCTGGCTCAAACTCTTGGCTCTGACTGGCATTTCAGCTCTGGTTCTGGCTCAATGTATGCTCTTTTAACCACTTGGGCGTCTGTCTGGCAGATCTTTGCTCTAGCTAGGCGTCTCAGTCGTTTTCACGACTCCTCGGCAACCGGCAGCTCTTGCATTTCAGCTGGCTCTTCAGTTCTAGGCGGCACTCAGGAATTTCACCTGTCTCTCGATGTCGGTGGCTCTGCAGAATTTCACTGTCTGGCGCTTTGCTCTGGCGGCTCTGTAGCTCTTGACTCATGCATTTCAGCACGGCGGTCAACCAGTGGATTTATTGACACTTCAAAGAGGTCAACCAATGGACTTATTGACACTTGGCTCAGGCGGTCGTACTCGCTGTGCTGCAATCGCATCAGCTCTCGCACTCTCAGGCTCATACATGTCTTTCAATGTGTCATCGCGTGAGTCTCTTGACCGAAAATGTGGGATTCGGAATTTCACCATATGAATTGCCCAACCAACAACGTCATCAGACTGCTAAAAGCGGTCCTCATGTTGTTACAACTCAAGCGGACAGTGTCCTCGTTGTAGACAGGCGTTCCAGCTCTGTCTCAGAATGACTGTCAAGTCTGATTCTGCTGTTTTGAAGAGGACCAAGGGGGGGTTTATATATTCTTGTCGAGGCTCATAAAGTTCGAGGAAGATGGCTGGTGGCGTAAAAATGTGCATGAGTGATGCACGCCTAGTGCATGATCCGAAGACCACAGAAACTGATGGAAGAATCTGGAAAGTGGTGGATACGAATATGAAGGGGGAATTGTATGAAATTAGGATATTTGAGGTTCACAAATTAATTCGCACTTACTGGATTTCCATTTAAACCACTCCATTTGAAGCTACACGGATTATAAGTTGAGAATCGACAGTACATATACGACAACCTTAATTTACTCCTTCCAAAAATTCTTCTTGAAGGAATACCACGGAACAGTGACGAATATTTCGGTGTTAAAAACCGCTCAAACCGGAACTTCAGCTTTCGGATCATCCACTAGTGGCAAAAAACAACTAACATTCTCACTCTGAGACCTCCTAGAACACTCTTTGTATCACTCTCCAAAATGCACCTCCTAAGGGGGCTGGTATGCATCTTGCCATGACAGGAATGTAGTATTATTCTGCTGGTAGAAGTCAACGAAATTAGGGCTTGGCAGTCGAGGAAAAGCCTTCCCTTCTTTTGACTAAGCCCAAAAATAAATATTAACACCTCAAAAAGATGACTAAGAAAGTTAGCATAGGTTGGAGACAGAACATCAGAACATGAAAAAGATATGCCCTTTTCGCTTCGCTCAGAGAGCAAAAAGAATTGCAGCACCTAGGATTCTCGTATGGTCTCCCACTACAATACTAACTAGGCTCTCTGGTGCTTGACTATGGCTGATCGGACGGGAAGCCGTATTTTCACCAGGATATGGCCGCAACTGAAAATCGGCGTTTTTGGGCGGGGATACTGGGCTAAATATGTCACGTGACTCGATTTTTTGTAGATAAACGGGATTAGACGAGGTGTTAGGACATATCTGGTCCGTTTCGTGTTGATATTGTATCACTGGATCATTCTATGGTGCATCACCTTAATTTGAAGATTTCACAAAAACGCATTTTTAGCGCGACTGAGTAATGGGAGATCTTAGTGGTTATGTTCAGCTAATTCTTCGGTGTCTCAAGGTTATTTTGATACTAATATTTCTCACGTTTGTCCCTTTCTGTGAGGGTTAAAGAGACGAAAATAGATCCCATATGTCTTTATGTGATCTTCTCTTTTGCTCCCTTTGTGGTTGCTTTGTAGAGCTTTAAAATAATAATCAGATTCTGAACGACAACGCAAAGTGAAGATTTATTTTCAAATGCCGAAGCCCTTTCACTTTTCGTCAGAGTAGAGTATCACAGCAACTGCTCGTAGTCTCATTTCAGTACATCAGGTTACACCCTTGCAGAGCAAGCCTTTTGTCCTGCGACTAAAGCAAAGGCACTCTACTTGTATGCCACCGAGAAGTACGAAAATATGAATAAGAGAAAAAAACCACAAGCCAGACAAGCCAGACGCCCTATCCTGTGCCAAGAAATGTACGTGTCACAGGTACGTCACAGCTCCGATTGCATACTGCACAGGACGGTAAGGAGTACATACAGCACCACGTGTTCAGCTTGGCAAAAGGACACAAAAAAACACGCTGTGCAGTGGTACATTCTTAACGAAAGTCCAGGCGACTTGGCGTGTAAGCGAGTGTGGTGTGGTGTTGGTGTTGGTGGTTGATATGTTTTGAGAATTGTCGTGTCTTGAAATATTACTTGAGACAAACTTAAAGAGACCGTTGGAATACGGCGTATTTGCACGTTAGTATTTGCACGCACGTATAGTGATCGACAAGGTGGGAGTTAGATTTGGGCCCGGCTAGACGCGCGCCACGTCTTCGGACATAAAATGAGTGTTTATATTTGCAGGACCGTTTTTTTGGTGCCGTGGGTTTCTGCAGATTGTGCAGCGTGCAGTGCGTTTTTTTCACTAAAAAGATTAAAAGCCTGTTTTCTACCTTATTCGCGTGCATGAGTTTATGTGGCAGAGCGGCACAGCTAAACGGTTTGGAAAAACTGAGAGTTTGGCAACGTTGAATACGGCCAATACGGGCAGGATGATCATAAATGGTGGTGCGTATGCAACGTTTTTGTTTAGCGCCGTACCCCGTATACGTGGTGAGATATTGTGAGACACGAGATGAGAAGACTAGAGTAGTAGATGTACACCGGGTACTCGTGCTTAGGTGGGCATACGCATTAGACCACACGGTGGGCGCTGTGGAAGCGAGTCCTGAAATCCAGTGCTAATGCAGGGAGCAGGCCGGAAAGACTGGTATTTGTCGGTTTTTATTGGTATCTCCGCCGGTGGGAGCCTGCAGAGCAGAGCTATAGACGAGCGAGTAGCATGGCACATGTAAGCTCATGTACTTTCGGCGGTTTGCCTGATTTGTATTCCGTGCCGTGAGAGAAGCAAATTGAGCATGAGCATTGAGCATTGAGCAAATGAGAGTCGGGCCTTTTAGTGCGTCCTTGAGTATGGATTGCTCTTGATGGTCTTGTAGGTAACGGTGTGGGTATGTGGCTAGTTATGATAGTAAGCAGTTGGTAATGTACCATGGTAGACCATCAATTGGTCAATTGCTTCATTAGGAAAGTCTTTGCGCTAACCATGGGCAATTGATTAGCCGCTATAGTGATGCCACCAAGCACTAGTAATATAACAGTCACCCTTCGGTTCTACCTATTCAGATCATTCATTTACTCATGCTTACATTCCTACTATTGATACTAACGTCTACCACATCTCCTTTCCACCTCATAAATATATTCATGGCCTCTTCCAGTACATAATCTCGTTATAGATCAACGTCTTGAGCTGCTCCACACTCAGCTCATCCTTATTCCGGTCAAAGTCGAAAAACTCGTCTGGAATAGGCTCGGCTGTGGGCTCATCATCCGCATCATGGTACTGTTCCAGGTAAGGATGCACCAGAGCCTCCTCAACGGTGATTCGTTTGGCAGGGTTGAACGTCAGCAGCTTCTCCAACAGATCAATGGCCAGGGGGTTGGCTTTGGGGAAGAGTTGCGAGAAGGGCAGCTTCTTTTTGAACGGCAGAGAACGGATGTATTCTCGTGCTCGTCGAGATTTGACCGAGTAGTAGTCCTCCATGGTGGGAGTTCCAAGCACATCCAGAATCATGGTCAGTTGAGAATGGTAGTCTCGACCGGGAAACAGAGGTCGTCCTCCCAGCATCTCGGCCAAAATACATCCAATGGACCACATGTCAATGGCCTTTGTGTACTCCTTGAAGGTGAGCATGATTTCGGGTGCTCGGTACCATCGTGTAGCTACGTACTCGGTCATGAACCCAAAGTTGTCCTCTGTAGACGCTGCTGATCGGGCCAGACCAAAGTCGCAGATTTTCAAGTCACATGACGCGTTCAGCAGCAGGTTGCTGGGCTTGAGATCTCGATGCAGCACGTTGGCAGAGTGCAGAGCCTTGATGGCTCGAAGAGTCTGGTACACAAAGTACTGGCAGTGGTCGTCCGACAGCTCCTGGGTTCGAATCACTCGATGCAGATCCGTGTCCATGAGCTCCTGGATGAGGTAGACCTCGTTGAACGACTCAAACGAGGCCGGCTTTTGCACGTCGAGAATGCCAATGATGTTTTCATGCGAAAAGTGGCGCAGCAGCTTGATTTCTCGCAGAGTCCGTAGACAAAACATGGAGCGGCCAAACGGCGTGATTTTTTTGATGGCCACTTTCTGGCCGGACGGTTGGTGGAGAGCGGAACAGACGATGCCGTAAGCTCCTTCTCCGACCATGTCCAGGATCTGGTAGTGGTCGGAGACGTTGAAGGAGAGTCGTCGGGGTCCAGCGGGTTTTGGTTTGCTGCTCACTGGGTTAGCGCTGAATACGATGAAGTATTCGAGGAGTCCAAGCTCCATTCCAACACTGTATGGGACAGAACATATCTCATCCAGACACACGATACTTGATTGAATAATGTCAAGACATATCAACGAAGTATCTACGTAACCAATGTCAAGTCATATCAAGAGCCATGGAATAGAGCCAAGATGGTGTATCCATGATTCACGATGCACAAGTCATTCTTCAATGTGTTCACTGGTGTATCATGAGTATGGGTTGTATCGAAGTGCGTTAGAGTCGACCAAGCATTTAGCCGTGCCTTATCACGTCACGTTGACAGAGCTGATTCAACTCAGCACTCAGTTGGTGGCTCTGAAATCCCATGCCTGTATGTCGATTCGACCGCACGGCTGACACATACACCGAACTCTGTCACAATCATCAAACTCGTAGGCACCATATCACCATCTCGTAGACACCACCACACTGATACCATCCTCCCACATCCCTCTCATACTCACTTTTGTAATCTTTGTCTTTTGTTCTGTTGGGTGGCTGGGGTTAGTATGTCTTCACGCTAAGCTAATCATAACCAGATGTTAAGAGTGGATAGTGACAACACGAACGTGAGGTGGTAAGCACATTACGTGTATCACTACACACGTAGTCTGAGGTGTCTGAGTGGTGTCGTGGCTGTGACTGTCAAGATAGTCATGATAACAGATATCACTATACAGATAGTCATGGTCAGATCTGCTGCTGCAATATAGCACACAGCCAAGCTGCCACTACCTCATCACCATATCTCCACACTGTCACCACCACCCCCACACTGTCACATCCCCTCTATCACACTATCATGTTCCCACGTCCCTCCCTCTCGATACTCACTTAGTTGAATGTCTGAATGTCCTGTCTGTGGCACTCTCGTAAAGTCTGTGTCGCGTCACTGTCGTTGTATCTGTGGAACTGCCTTCGTCTCAGCCAGTTTATATGTACTTGTGGTGTGGCAAAGGTGTGCAGGTGGATTGCAGATTGGTGTGGCCGAGGTGCGTCTAGAGCGATTGGCTGGCGTGACGAGCAGCGCGTGGAGGGTGTTTGTAGTCACGTGACGGAGGTCTGGGCCCTGAGTTCACGTGTGCTCTATCAGATCACGTGTGAAATTGGCGAAATCCGTTGATTTTGGCGAACAAACACGATTCACGTTGTGTTGAGAGCGAGTGGCTTTGCAGGTCTTCTCGTTTTGTAGAGAATGCTTTGTGTAAGGCAGTCTTGTCGCTCTGTGCTGGCAATCTCGCTATCGCTCGATTGTGATCACTTTTGGTAATATTTTGCAGCAGAGTGTTGATGTGAGTCCTGTGATTCTTCTGAGATGGACACTCACCACGTCAAAAAATAGAGTTTTGCGTGTGCAAATAACCTTTTGGGAGTATGTCCGGTCTTGGCCTGAACCGGCGGCTCAAGAAAAACGTCCTTCGCCCCTCACGAGATATTTTATATGGAGATGCGAGTTGGGGAGCAATCGAGTGGAATCCACGTGTCCTCTACTCCCCTGTACCCCAGAATCGTTCACATTCCCACAGTCCAACTCGCCACCTCCAGTGCATATTCTGAAACACCCCCTGAATGGATTCATCCAGTAGACCGAACGGGCGAAACGCAGTTTGATGGTGCAGAGGTAGTTGGGGTGCACGTGATCAGTGCATGGTATTGTTGCTTCTACGGCTGCTGTTTCAGAGTGAATAGGAGGAATAGAATAGGAGACTAGAATAGGGGAAGTTCCTGAACATGTCATGTACATGTATTACAGTATAGCCGTTCGTTTGAACTTATGGCTGTGTACTTGGTTGTGAACACATGAAACCGCCTGTAACAAGCTACCCTGTAACAAGCTAATCTCAGTAGTACCAGGTACGATAGCTACGATACAATGCTCAAATAATATCTACAGTGTACGTGCCAGCTGATCAGTGTATTATTACAACCGACTCACAGCCCGTATGCACAGGGTGCATCTCGTATAGACATGGCCAAACCCCAAGTGTCGAGGAGCCTCTCCGAAATGGCTATTTTCACGGTCGCTCGGTACGTTAGTGTGAAGCGATTGGTGTCAGAAATACCAGCTGATGGCATGTTCCGAAATTCTGAAATACGGTTTTTCCAAAGTAAAACATGAGGATCTGGGGGGGCGCGATATTGGAGCTACAGAGATGATTTCACTACCAGTGGATAGCCCTAAGCGCGCTGATTCTTGCAGTCCACTTTGCTAAGCGTTATCTTTACCCGACCGGCCAGGAAGCACCCCCATGTCCTGCATGCCACAAGGAAAAGGGAAAAGCTCAAAGCTTGAAATAATTAGCTGAGATACTCATTCAGATAAGTGATGAGCGTATTACGGTATTAACGGGGTTTATGAAACTAAGGAGCAAATTTGGGGGTCTTATTCATGTAGCACAAATACCTTTTCTTTTTTTTTTTTTTTTTTTTTTTTTTTTTCAACGTTTTCAGCTGGTTCCAANCAAGTGTCGAGGAGCCTCTCCGAAATGGCTATTTTCACGGTCGCTCGGTACGTTAGTGTGAAGCGATTGGTGTCAGAAATACCAGCTGATGGCATGTTCCGAAATTCTGAAATACGGTTTTTCCAAAGTAAAACATGAGGATCTGGGGGGGCGCGATATTGGAGCTACAGAGATGATTTCACTACCAGTGGATAGCCCTAAGCGCGCTGATTCTTGCAGTCCACTTTGCTAAGCGTTATCTTTACCCGACCGGCCAGGAAGCACCCCCATGTCCTGCATGCCACAAGGAAAAGGGAAAAGCTCAAAGCTTGAAATAATTAGCTGAGATACTCATTCAGATAAGTGATGAGCGTATTACGGTATTAACGGGGTTTATGAAACTAAGGAGCAAATTTGGGGGTCTTATTCATGTAGCACAAATACCTTTTCCTTTTTTTTTTTTTTTCTTTTTTTTTTTTGCAACGTTTTCAGCTGGTTCCAACTGGTATTTCCGAGGTCAAACGAGTGGCAGAGGTTTAAGCCGTTTAACGTTGAATCAATGTTATTTCAAGAGACCCGATATATCTTGTGTTAGATAAGTAACAGTAAAAGCGAGTATTGTAGCCAGTGTCTCAGCATCTCACTGTTGCTATAATGACACATGGTACATCAGTTGTCTTAGTTGTGTGTAGAATCTCAACATGATAGGTGAACTCTACACCTATCAATGCCATGATAATACAACGTCTTCTTCAGTACATAGATACTACCGTTGTCATACTCGTATCACGTCATTCTGATTAACTGTTGTACTTGTATAGCTCTAAGTACAGTCAAAACTCATCGTCTTCAACCTGTACAAAGCTCGTATTGGTCCCTGTTTGTACTGTAGCACTCTACAGCTGTCGGTTCTACTACTGGTATACTCGGGAAGTTCAGTATGTTCAAATGCAAATAAATAATCTATGGAATGCAAAGTAGTCCTCCACTACGTTTCTCCTACATCAAGCCCTCAAGAGACCAGTTGAGAGGCTCAAAGAACTCGCCCTCGTCAGATGCGCTGGTCTCACTGATGCTCTCAAGCGAGTCGCTGTCGGAATGCAGCAGCTGGTAATGCAGAGGCAGAGCGGACTGCGACAGCGAATCAATCAGGTTGGACAGGTTGACATGGTCGTCATGGGCGTACAGAGTGGGGTGTTGCTGCAGCAGAGGGAACTTGGAGGCGGCTGTGGAAATGTTGTGGACCATGGGCTCGACGGGCTGCGTCATGAGCTCCATCATAGGAAGCTGCTCCATGGGCAGAGGCTCCATCATGGGTGTGAGGGGAGTTTCGAGTTGCTGGTGTTGTTGCTGCTGATGCTGCTGCTGCTGGGGAATGTGCTGCTGCTGCTGGGGAATGTGTTGCTGCTGCTGCTGCTGCTGCTGAGGCAGAGACTCGAAAAAGTAGTAAGGGAACTGAGGCTCTTCAGTGAACTGCTCGTCAAACTGCTGCTGAGGCTCCTCAAAGAACTCGGGCGAGTACTCGACAGGCTCCACGGCGGCCACAGGTTCCACAGACTCGATCTTGATCTCCTCGGGCTTCACAGAGTCCTCCTGCTTCTGTGCACACTTGATGACATGCCGCTTTCGAATGTCGGCTCGGGTGAAGTTCATGGTGCAATGAGGACAGTCGTAGGGGCGTTCGCCGGTGTGCAGCAGCATGTGTCGACGGGCGTGCTTCGATTTGCAGTACGTCTTGGGGCACCAGATGCAGCGGAACTTGCCGTCCGCGGTAGGAATTCCCACGAGCTTGGATTTCGATTTGAGGGGCATGGTGTCATGATGATGGGGGCGTTGGAGGCGTGTTGGAGGCGTGTTGGAGGCGTGTTAGAGGCGTTGTAGCGTGTTAGATGCTACGCAGGTGTTACCAGTGAGAATTCGTGAGTTGATGGTTTCAGCACTTCTGGGAAGGCTAGGAATATATACATCGTCGAAGTCAAGGATGGCCTGCACCAAGGTTTGGAGAGGTGCAGATAGGCGGTAGCACGATTGGTGAATGGGGGCTTTGTCTGGCAAACCTATTGTGGTGAAATGAGCAATTTGCACAAAGCCCACACACACAAAGAACAACAAGGCCTGGAAGAAACGTAAAATGAAAAAAGCAAAAAACAAAAAACAAAAAACAAAAAAACACAATAGTGGCATTGCCACAATCCATGCGTCATACACGGGGAACAAGGAATCGATGAAAAATGAAAACAAAAAAAATAGCTGCCCTAGCGAGACACCCAGCACCCTTGCCGGCATTATACTGGCCATTGTGTGAAGTTGCAAACACAAACACAAACACAAACAGGTTTTTTCTTTGCACAAAATTTTCCGCCGTTTTTCCTGGGAGGTTCCAGATAGCTCCCAAAAATTGCACACTAGAATCCAGAAAACCCACTACTGATTAGTCCATAAAAACACACGGCACTACGGTGTCTGCTGGCCATGGTGTCGTTCGGTGACTGGGTGTCTTTTTTTTTCGCACCTATTTTTACTTCGTCTACGCCTCACTTCATGTGAGACACCGAAGGCCACGACTACACGCTGGCAAGCTTTGCTAGGACCCGGCTAAACCTGCTATACAGATATGCATGTCGTTGCAGGCCTACCTTGCATGTGAGCTGCACGGTTAATTGCAGGACATCGGTCATTTGAGGGACGGTCGGCGTTTGAGTCGGGGTTTGCTAAACCTCAGCAAGACCAGCAACTAACTTAGTGAGGGGGCATTTGGGCATTTGGAAGTGATCGTCTGGTTCTGGAAAATCGAAACTGATTGTCGTTGTGATTATCTTCGTGATTGACGTGTTCTCGATTTAATTTGACAATGTTTATTCAGTGTTTATTTTATTTTTATTTAAATTATTTAAATTATTTATTCATCACATCCGTATCCCCGACGTCTACCCGGACCACTCTGACAGCTCTCTACTTGTAGAAGGCGCCAGGGGATGGCTAAGCCTCGTGTCCAATACAAGCCTGTGTCAAAAAAAAAAAAACATGGCATTTCGGGCCTTTCACTGACACCCATTATTGTAAAAGCCGGGCCATTGTTTTCGATATTAACAGATATTGACAGATAGCGACGAAACCAAACACGTCGTATTCGACAGCGGCTTTTGCATTTTGAAATCATTCAATGACTTGTGAAAGCCGCCAATTATTAGTACCATTCGGCAAAGGTCTCGTGCACTACTTGTAGACTTTGTTTCAATAAATCACATCCGTTTGTGCTACCTATGATATGGCTAAAACAGGGTCCGACGAAGACTTTTCTTGACAAGTCTTCAATGAGATCTCCAGGCCCGTGCAAAATGTGGGCTAGTGTGTGTCGCTGCTGGTATAGGTGATGGAGCTGGGGTACTTGTAGACATGTGACAGAATATGCTGGAGAGATGTCCCGGGGCTTAGTGGAGTGGAGCACAAGATGCACCGCGGGCAGGCCTTCATTTCTAGACTGGTTTGAGGCCTGTACCGACGATATTCGTGTAGAACGGAGCTTTTCTAGACATCGTCTTTTTTTTTCATGCCGGATGAGGAAAATGAAATTTTAAAAAAAATTGCGTTAAATTGCTTTAAAATGCCCCAGGTGTTACCGTCGTACTCCATTCCCCTCTGAAACTCATATCGCTGCGCCTACACGCTAGAGCACACGTAGTATCGTATCGTTGCAGCCCTGCCCCTATCTCACCATGCACCACAGCAGTCTATTTCAGGGCCCTCGAACTCCGAGCGTTTGAGTTTACGCTAGTGAAGAGCTAACCGTTTCTGGGGTCTGATGAGTTGCTATAATGACCTGACAAGCAACAATAACACAATGTCCCATGTTGCAGTGTACTTGTACCATACTTGTTGGACATGTTGGACACGTTCTGTATACGCTACAAGTAGTGTCATTTTATCAATCACCACGTGCACAGTGAGGTTGCAAAAATGTAAAAACAAAAAAAAATGTAATTTTAATTCCAAAAAATGTGCTGCCAAAAGTAGGCCCATATGCGCCTCAGTCGAGGTCCAGAACTTGAGAGATAAATGGTCTGTTTTTATTGTCTGATTTATTGTCTGATTTATTGTCTGATTTATTGTCTGATTAATTGTCTGTATTTTATTGTTTTTGTGGTGTTTTTTTCTCCTCCGTTTCACACAGACATGGCTCATGCACATTGCTCATTACTCCTGTCCAAATGTGACGTCTGCCCGTCTGACAGAACAGCAATCTTGACTTTGCGAGATTGTTGGGTTCACCAAAAGCTTAAATAAAACAAACACAAATAACAAACCTTATTTCACAACTTCAATCGGGGAATCCCACTGCCACCGGGACAATCTCCAAAAAAGGATGTGTCGCGCAAAACCTTGCGAAAATGACGTGCTGGCATAACAGGCGTGTATGTGGACGATTCAGGGAGTACAAACGAGCGAAAAGGAGCAGTATGGCTGTTTGGGGGGAGAAAACGTCCCCCAAAGAAGGTGTTTTGCAAGATCCCTCCGAGAGGGTGCACGCCAAGTCTTGGCACTCTTTCTAGGCAGACGACAAAGGTAGAAGACGCTCTTTGTTCCCTAAACCCTCGCGCCCCAGTCGGGCCGCAGCATGCATGACAGACGCATGGCCAAGGTTTGCACTCTATGATTGGTCTCTTGGCGGGCAGCGCTCGGGTCGCACATCCGGCAGCTTGGCGGTCTTGGCACCGGTCTTGGCATGCGTCCTATCCGCAGTAAGCGCAGAGCTTAAACTGCCAGGCTTGTACGCGACTTGAGAGGGGTTTTCAGATGGGGAAGTGCGCAACAGAGGTAAGAGACGTGTTGAGACAGGAGGTGTTTAGAGACATGTGGTTCAAGACTATGTATTTTCTGCTTACGTGAGGCTGGAATATCTAGCTTTGTTTTTTCCGATATAAAACAGCAACTATTACCGACACACGTCCCCTCCCCTGCCTCGATCGATTTCTGGAGGTGCCAAGACTCAGTTACTGCAGAGTCGCTGGACGATACCCCGCATACAGCCTCATAACGCTCGGATACGTTGTTGGTTGGGTAAGAAAGCACGTATACAGTGTTGACCCCTCCTAATAAAGCTTAAATTGAACTTTATTTGGAGATGGACAGAAGGGGTGATTAAAAGGGTTGTGCTAAGAGTGATAGTCCGGGGAGTATATTTTAGGACTCTCTGGAGTCTCAGCTATTTATATCTCTGTTGTATTTGTGTTTGCTCTGCTCACTCTTTTTTTATGCTCCTTTCCATGTATCCAATCACACACCTCCCTGACAAGGTTGTGCATATTTCGCATGCACCACGTAAAGTCTGAGTAAATTACTTAGTGAGGCAATACGTCGACGTATCAGATCGTGACGAGCGTGACAAGTCATGTGTTTGACGGCTCGTATTCATCTCGGCTAAAATAAAAGGGCAAAAACAAGGTGGAAAAAAATGACAGGGCATTATTTCCGAAGATCCGTGATTCTGAAGAAGAAAAGAAAAAAAAAATTGGAAATAATAGCCTACAAGATAATACGAACCTCACACAGCGTTTGCGTTTAATTAAAACTAGATGTGTCGTGTGTTGATCTCACTGCTTATCTCGTTAGCCTTGACAAACTTCGCTTATGAAACTCGGGAATAAAACTCTCGAGGAGAATCCTGAAACCCAGGAGATAAGACTGGTGTACACGTGCGTGCGGTTGTGTGTCGCCACAGCCCGTGTAGTCACGACATGGCTCATGTAGTCACCACATCCACCATGTAGTGCCCATCACATCCACCATGTCATGCCCATCACACCCCTCATGCCGTGACACGCCAAGATGACCGTTTCTTGTCCTTCTTGTTTCCCGTCTACCGCCCTTGCCAAGACTATTGTTCTCATGTCACCCGTTTCAGAGGCGTATCGTCGCGGCAAGCGTCGCGCGGTTGGCACATTCTACGTTGTTACCCAGTCGAGTTTGTGACAGTGACACAAGTCGACTGTTTGACATGACCGGCGTAGGAAGCGATATCGCTGTATGCATCTCCATGCAGCACAGCCCGTCGTGTGACGGACCACACGCGATGGACGCACCCACGACATGGACCATGTAGTGACCACACCACCTATGTGGTGAGTACATAGACGAGAGCCGTGTGGTGGATACCGTGGTCACAGCTTGGCATTCGTCACTGCGCAGGTCATCGCACCAGTGCTTGGCGTCATCAAGCAGGGACCACACAGTGAATGGGCCCATTACACGGCCAGTGTGGGCCCATTACACGGCCCATGTCGTGCCCATTACACTGCCAATGTGGTCACCACATTGCCTGTGTCGTGCCCATTACATGGCCCATGTGGTGCCCATTACATCCCCTACGTCATGCCCACAACACCGCCAATGTCGTTAGTTACTTAACATCAGTCTCGTTACTGCATGACCACCGCTTGTCTCGTACGTTAGAATCCCTTAATCTATATAATTATCGTTTATGCCGTTCACGAACACCCCGTGCTCGCTGGACTCTCCTTCTTTTTGAAGTTGAATCGATCCGTGCCATCGAACCCCTTGGGGGCCTTCTTGGCCTCCACCTCTCGTCCCTTCTGCCGTGCCTGAGCAGCTTCCACAAAGCTCTGGGCACTTTCCAGAGGCAGCAGTGAGAACAGAGAGATGACAAAACACATGAGCACCTGAATGAAATGCCGCATCGATGACGTGGCCTGAGCTCGAGCCGGTCTCTCGCCCAGAACATGTCCCTGGTTCACATAAACCGGCTTGGCCACTCCATGTTTTTTGATCAATCTCTCCACCGCCCCCAGATCAGCTCCTCGCACCGTTTCAAGCAGCTTGCCGCTCTTGAACACGCCAAACGTGGGCATGGCAGACACGCCTGCGTGCTGAGAGGCGCCCTGGTTGTTGTCCACGTTGACTTTGTAGAAGGAAGCAATGTTTTTGTACTGCTCCGCGAGTTTGGCGTATCCAGGAGCAATGGCCTTGCAGGGACCACACCAGTCTGCGTAGAAATCAACGACAGACACGGTGGCGGGGTGGATGGCCTTGAAATACTCGTCGGTGGATGTTAGTTCTTTCATTGTGGTGTGTCGTGATGACGTTGTGTAAGGTGTATGCAAAGTAGTGGCAAAATAAGGTTGCGATAAGTTAGTAAGCAGGTACTGCTATGGGTGCTAGGAGATAGATAGAGAGATGGGAGTTTGATGGTTGGGAAGAGCGGAGTGGGTTTAATCTGTATTTTGATTTTGGTGGCGATTTGATGACTTTTGAGTATTCTGATTGGATGGAGTCGGTATGCTATGCTCTGTCTATTTAGAATGTGTTAAGCAAGGTAAGAAGTACCATATGTTGAGGGGGAAAAGTGGCTCGTTTGGATCAAAACCAATACCACAAGATACATCTGACTCGTAGGGTCATTTCTATCTACTCCATTTTTTCCCAGCTCACTCATAACCTGACCAGTATATCAATACATGTGTCACTCTAAACACCATATCATAGACCGGTTGAATAACCCGATCTGAATAAACCCACTACCAAAAGATAGCCCCAATTTCCAGGATCACTCCAGTTGTCTCCGATTCCCTCTAGCTCACTCATAGCCTCTTCAGCGTGCCATCCCACCCTACTACAAGCACCACCCAAACCTCAAACAAGCTGTATAGATTCACGATTGGCGGATCTGTTGATACTGCTTTGTTTGAGGGTTGACATCTGGGTGGAGTTTCATTCACGATGGTATCCACAATTCCGGATTCGAAACACAAACACTCTGCATTCCAGACAAAGCGCTGTGAAGCTCGTAAAACGGTCCTCCAAGGCGTGTGTTGACCCACCTGTGATATTAGTCCGTACAAATCTCCGTCCGTAAAGCTCAGACGGTCAAACGCCGAGGTGCTACAGTTCTGCCCACCTTTTCAAGGTGGGCTTGTTATTTTCTTGTTTTTCCCACCCAACAAGTACGGCGCATCTCCGGCCCGCCTGTCCAACGTCGACAATGCGTGTTTTTATGCGTATTTCTTGTTTTTTGCAAGCGCATCTCTCGAGCCCTACAAGGTTTATAATCTAAGTCTGTTCAAGCTTATATAGTCGGCACGACTGAGCAAAAGGACCAAAGGAGCAAGAAGCAAGGCAGACAAGCAGAGAAATACGGCGTTTGAAGTGACGTCATTCATGTGGGCCAAGCGTGGACAAAACATGTACATAGACAAAGCGGTCGGAATCCCGAAATGGAGCCCGTACGCAACCGAGTGGCGTGTGGAACACGTGTTTTGTGAGCTGTTACAAGTGCCAACACAACACGTATTTGAACGTTACTTAGAATCGTAGTTAGCCTATTAGTTAAGACTGTGCTTAGACTATACCGTCATGCTACCTACGTCACAGCCCAGGTCAGCTGTCTCACAAATATCTTTAGCAGACGCCCGATGGTTGCTGAGCGTCATCCACCGTCTATTTCGAGCTCTCTATGTCTCATTGTCATGCACCCTGCTGCTGCCTGGAGGACGCATGGAACATATTGCTGCAGATGGGGCTGTCGGAATTGCAGATCCGAAATGAACAAGGTGGTGTATGTAAACAAGCGTGTTTGGCTCGATTGAGACCTGCTGAGACCTGCTGAGACCTTCTGAGACGTGGGCAAGACCTTGGCAGGCTGCAGTCTCAATTTGGAGCTCACGGACGCTACAGGGCCGCTAGGAAAGAAAGCTCTGCACTCCCTTGTTCAGCTCGACGAGAGGTACACTCTGGTAGTCTCAAAAATCAACTGAGACCAATGTAGCGTTCAGGAATGCGGATTAGCCGCTGGCCCGAAAAGACAAACTGTATTTAGCCGCTGATCCTGGAAAAAAAGAACGGTGTATGACTGTACAACTGCATCCCTTTTAATAACAGCTCGCTTAGGTGCTTTGCTTACTGTTCGCTTATACCTACAGAGAGACTTCAGCACGTGACCCCAAAGTCTCAGATGATTGGCTGGCAAGTGTTCCGGAGCCGACCAAGCCCTAACTCCAAAACCTTATCTCTACTCTGCTGATCCATACTGTACTGTACGCTTCAAAATAGGCCCGAAGTGGTGCAGGTCCAGCGACGAGCATGACATCTAGAAGCTCTGTGCACCGAGAGTGAAACCGGTGGCCCACGGGAAACATTCGGAGTAGCTCCAGAAGGTGTGGAAATAAAGGAATTATCAAAGTGCACCAAAGGCGCACCTCTGCAGATAAGACATGGCTGATCTGGTGTTTTTTAGCGAGGAACGAAGCCCGAACAACAAGCTGGTGTCTGAGAGAACAAACATGTTTGTGTACTTTCAGCAGCATTCTGGAACAGGTCGTACTCGTATCGTACGATACAGGAGTGCATGTGGGAAAAATGAGAAAAAATCAAATAAAATAATAAAGAAATAAAAACATACAGGAACACATGGTAGGGGTACAGAGCAATGGAGTAGGATGTGGAATTAATCGATTACTCATCTGTGGGACTTGAAAGCAAGGCGACAGAACTTCAAAAGCAACAGCTGAACAGTTACTTGGAACTCCCAACTAAACTGGGAGTTTACCAACAAAACCCAACTAAAATTGAAATGCTCCTAGCTCACTCAATATTCGTCGTAGAGAGCTGAGAGTTTGAAATCGGCATATTACCGCCCCCAACAACACCTCAATACCAAGATATACCTGAAACAGCCCCCAAAACCAATTTTGTTTGCACCTGTTCGCAAGAGAAACGTGCCCTATCAAACGAAACCTTAAACTATATAAGCTTCCCACTAACCAGTTGGGAGTTTACTCGGTGATTACTTAGCTCTACACTAGGGCTGCCATGATATTTTAGCACCCATTGACACGGCTTTGTGTTGGCGGCTTTGTCTGGCAACTTTGTGTCACCCAGCTCGTACTCTCTACAGGCTCTACAGGGGTATACGCCTCATGTGGCTGGACTGAGCAGACAATAATAACACAAAGAAGAATGCTGAGACAGGGTCTGGGCTAGCGGAGGTGGTCAATGACAGGAGTCGTATGTACAGACACGTTGCGGTGACACAGTCATTCAGTCGCCGTCGCCGGATCAAGGGATCGTTACGCACAAGCCGATACGCCACGTATGCGGATATTGTCCATGTGTGTTTTGGCAGGTACCAGTACGTTGACAGCTGAATGGGTTGCCAGAATGTCAGAATGTCAGAATGCCAGGTGAATGCCGAAGCCAACGAAATAGTGCAATTGAAGCAGTGATAGGATAGGGGTAAGTGAGTCTCCAGGTGTTTGTAGAGGGTGTTTGTAGTGGTGTAGAGTGCATGTTTTTGTAGAGTGCATGTTTTGTGTGTTTTTTGTGTGTTTCTCCTAGGACCATATAGCTTCCCGTGTTAAGTACACACCGTAATTGCCGTCATTGTTGTGTCAGACAAAAACAGAAATCCAGCTCGTGTCGCCTAGACTTTGCGAAATATGTGTTTCAGAATACAATGTCAGAATACAATGTCGTGTGACAGGACAATGGCTGGCTGACAGCTGTGACAGATACAAGTAGACAAGCACAAGAGACCAAGCTAATGTAGACGTGAAGTTGACTGTCACATTCAGCCGAGGCGTGTCATATGAACAGTTTGTTTATTAACCAGATGGTGTGATTTGTGGTGTGATTTTTGGCAATTTTTTTTTTTTTTTTCAGCCCATTTACAAAATCACCTCACACCCCTCATGACCTCATTTTTTAGAAGTAATATATAAGAGGGCTATCATTCTCACTCCTTACTAAAAGCAAAAGCCGAACACTTTTCTTTCAAAAGTAGACTAGACTAAAATTATCAACTACCGTTAGTGCACGCTAACACACCGTACCAACACACTAGTGCAGGGCTGGAGCAGACCCACCTGCCACATTTCAGCCACCTGTTTCAGATAGCGATATTTATAGAGACTGCCGTGTGCGCAAGTATGTGTCAAGAGCCACATAGTAGCCACCAGATCCGCTAGCGTGAGGCCATCTGGCTAAGAAATAAATAAATAAAAAACTGGACTAATGGATGGTCTAAATAAATGCCGTGTTCTAGAGTGCTAAGGAGATGAGGTGTAAACACGTATAGCTTCAATGTTGCATGTCCGTGTTTGGATTAGTTTGGAGAATGATTAAATACAAAATGGGATGATTTTTATACGAAAATGATCACCTCAGTGAGATGAAGACAATGGTCAAGTCCACGATAGTGGGTCTCAGATATTGCTTGTTTGGTGGAAAAAGAGAGACTATGAACACCCAAGGGGTAAATTAGTATATCAAAATGGTCACAAAGATGCAATGGAACTGATAATCAACTTATCTTGGTTTCGTTACATACGGGCATTATGAATACAAAATGGAACTCATTGCTTCCCATAAAGCAGAGACAACTCCTCAACCAGAAGAGCTACAGATGTGAGAGTTGCACCAAACGGTTTTAAATCACTAGGAGATGCAATATATGTCAATCTGTGTTTTCCAGATTTTCCGCACACCCACAAACTCGAACCCCACCCTTAGTTTTCGCAGTTTCTGGTCGTGTGACGTTCATACTTTATTTTCAGTTGGGAGTTACTGCACTTCCTAAGTACGTTCACCTAAACAGTGTCATCTTAGTCCCCCTCAAACAGACTCTAAACGAGTCATATCGCTTAGCCCTTCTAGGAATCACATTCCCGACCCCCAAACACCCTCTATTCCAACCCACTAACCTCTGGGACCATTTCCCGACAGCTTACCCGTACCACTCCTATTCCTCCATTTTCGGAAGCTCATTGCTTTAACAACATATTGATGAACACATATTCGTGCTTGCTGCTGAGTAATAGCACACAATAATTACCCATGGATATCTATAAAAATTTCAAAATGATTGCACAGCTCCAATAAAACGGCCTATCAACTTATCTTTGATTGGTTACATACAAATATTCCGTGCTCTTCTATAATACCAGCATTCCGAACATCAAATGGGTGATATTATTATATCAGAATGATCACACAGCTTCAACAAACACTATGGAAAACTCCATTTGTCCACTACACCCATATTGACAAACAAATATATCACTTATAAAAAACAAGATTTTTTTTTTTTTTTTTTTTTTTTTTTTTTTTTTTTTTTT